>JAQJVK010000033.1:957500-965000 GCA_035578135.1 Flexamia atlantica
TAGAATAATTTTGAAAAATACGAGTTCTCGGGTAATGGCGATCAGTCTTGCCCGAGTCTCGTACAACACGAGTCTCCGAGTAATGGCGATCAGTCTTGCTCCGGGGACTCGTGATTTTTTCACTTTATATCCAACTCCGGTTGCCCTAAGGCTCGGAGGGAAACTGCCACGACCACTATGAGTCTGCGACCTAGGCTCGTTACGAGCAGACCGATGCGTCACTAGGCTCGGGAGTTGGCGGGCCCCTGTGAGTTCTGAAGGCGAGATGGCCGGGAAAGTCGTGCCGGATCAGGCTCGTGCGGACAGTGTACGGACAGGGCAAGTCATGACGTGGATGATAATGCCCGTACGCGCACCGGTCGTCCCACCCTGATCCGGCCACCCAAAAGGGACCGACCCAGACTCACAAGCGTAGAGAACTGACCCGCGCCCGCTCCACGACTTTGGCGGGGGGGCAAATCCGCAAAAAACTCGTCCTCGCAAGGCTCGGTTGTGGCAGCAGCCGGGGAGCCGGAAACATTTTTATCACCCGATGCGAACCCGACTGGCGGGTTGCGGAGGTTAGTGGATGTTTCTATATCACCTAACAGCAACCTCGACTTGGCGAAATATTTCTAAGTCCAGATCGTCGGCCGGTCGCAGGGCGAAAAAATATTCCGATCCCCGAGTCTTTTAAAGTTTCGGGCCAAAAATTATTTTCGACCGCTGAATGTGCCTCGTATCACCTTTCAGGGCGATAAAATACGATTGGCCCGAAATCTCCGAGATTTACGGCCAAAATCAATTTTTTGCCCGAAACGAAAAATTTACAAGTCCGGTTGTGGTGACTTTTCTTATCACCCGAGACCAACCTCGGGTTAACGGAGGCTTTCGTATCACCCGACAACAACCTCGGGTTGTTGGAACTATTTTCATCACCCGAGAACAACCTCTGTTTGAGGTTGCGCCTGGTTTTCGTATCACCCGAGAGCAACCTGACTTGTAAACTTTCGAAAAAAGATAGGGACAGTGGAAATCTCGTCAATCCGTACGCGGAAGTCATCAAGACGTTCATTATTAAGTAAATAATGAAATACTAACAACGGTTATTCCCGCCGTTCACCCGCGCACCCATCCAGCGCGGATTAACGGCGGGAGTGACCGTGACTCCCTTAAGGTACAGAAGGATTTTTCGAAAAATCGTAAAATAATTTAATTTCTAAGTTAAAACGCTAAAAACCATTAAAAAATATAAATTCTAATTAGTTTTGTCCGTTTCCATGGTAAAAACCAATAATATAAGGCGAAAAATCGAAAAACAGCGAAAAATAGGGTTATTCACAGTTTACGTATCACCCGAGACCAACCTGGAGGTTATTCTAGGTTTCCTATCACCCGAGACCAACCTCGAGGTTGCAGTGACTTTTCCATCACCCGGGACCAACCTCAGGTTGTTCCCAGTTTTCTATCATCCGAGACCAACCTCGAGGTTGGTCCTACTTTTCTATCACCTGAGACTAACCTCGGGTTACTGTGAGTTTTCTATCACCCGGGACCAACCTCGAGGTTACTCTCGGGTGATAGAAAATTCTGAGGTTGGTCTCGGGTGATATCGAGGTTGGTATCACCCGAGACTAACCTCTGAAATTTTCTATTTTCTCATTTCAGGCCATTTAGAGCATATTCTGTAAAAAGTTCAAAAACCCTTCTGGACTTAGTCGTTTTTCGTCGGTTGTTGTAGGTTTGCCCATCACCCGAGACCAACCTCGAGGTTGTTCCTACTTTGGAAATTATCAAACCAGGACCAACCTCGGGTTGTTCCTAGTTTCCTATCACCTGAGACCAACTTTGAGGTTACTCTCGGGTGATCATCACCCGACACTAACCTCGAGGTTGGTCTCGGGTGATCATCACCCGACAGGAACCTCGGGAAATTTTCTAAGTCCCAACGTTTTTTGAAGTTTTTACCAAAAGTGTTCCAAATGGCCGGAAATGAAAAAATAACCGACTTTTGGAGGTTGGTCTCGGGTGATAAAAATTTTGTTATCACCCGAGACCAACCTCGATTTTTCGCTATAACTCGCTTAATTCACTAAATAAAAATTATTAAAAATATGTATAGTTCAAATAAACATTAAATAAAGGTATTTAATGTATAAAATATGATATTTAATGGAAAATAA
Organism: Flexamia atlantica; assembly: GCA_035578135.1. Lineage (NCBI taxonomy): Eukaryota > Metazoa > Arthropoda > Insecta > Hemiptera > Cicadellidae > Flexamia > Flexamia atlantica. Next base: position 959,663 of record JAQJVK010000033.1, read on the forward strand.
AGATTTTCCGAGGTTGGTCTCGGGTGATAAAAATTTTTCTATCACCCGAGACCAACCTCCAAAACTCTGCTATTTTTTCATTTCTAGCCATTTGGAACACTTTTGGTAAAAACTTCAAAAAACGTTGGGACTTAGAAAATTTCCCGAGGTTCGTGTCGGGTGATAATCACCCGAGACCAACCTTGGAAAAAATCGTTATTTACCATTAAATAATTTTTGAAATGCATTATTTTACTTTAAATAACGTTTATTTGAACAAATACACTCGTTAACACAACATTCGTAACGTAATCTACGAGTTTTAGTGAAAAAACGAGGTTGTTCCTAGTTTGGCAATTTCAAAACTAGGACCAACCTCGGGTTGGTCTCGGGTGATAATCACCCGAGACCAACCTCGGAAAAAATCTTTATTTTCCATTAAATGATTTTTGAAATACATTATTTTACTTTAAATAACGTTTATTTGAACAAATACACTCGTTAACAGAACATTTATAACGTAATTTCCGAGTTTTAGTGAAAAAACGAGGTTGTTCCTACTTTGGAAATTTCGAAACTAGGACCAACCTCGGGTTGGTCTCGGGTGATAATCACCCGAGACCAACCTCGAAAAATCTTTATTTTCCATTAAATATTATATTTTATACTCTAAATACCTTTATTTAATGTTTATTTGAACTATATATATTTTTAATAATTTTTATTTAGTGAATTAAGCGAGTTTTAGCGAAAAATCGAGGTTGGTCTCGGGTGATTATCACCCAAGACCAACCTGACTTAGAAAATTTTCGATTTCATCACCCGAGACCAACCTCGACTAAAATCGTTATTTTTCATTAAAAATCACATTTTATTGTTGAAATACCTTTATTTAATGTTTATTTGAACTAAATATATTTTTAATAATTTTTATCTTACGAAATAACCGATTTATTACGAAAAAACCGAGGTTGTTCCTAGTTTTCCAAACCAGGAGTAACCTTGTGTGCGAGCCGTTCCTGGCGGAACGGCTAGAACCGTTTTCCATAACTCTATAGGAGGATGGAGTTCAGTTGAGCATAAACTGAAAAAGTCCAATATTATCAATATTAGGGCTTCGGAACATGTTTTACCGAGGTTTAAGCTGAATTTTCGGCTTTTTACCGAAATTTGCCCTACTCGGGACTTAGAAAAATTTCGGGCCAAAAAATGACTTTTGGCGATATATGTTGGTGGTGCATATTTAGGCCTCGGGAAACATAATGACCGAGGTCCTAGCTGATTTTTCGGCTTTTTAGCGAAATTTGGCCAGTTTGGGACTTAGAAAAATTTTCAGGTCAAAAAATTGTTTTCGACCGAAAATATTAAAAGTTCTGGGCCAATTGAATTTCGCCGGCCTAAAGTGTTTGGTGTCGCACTTTTAGGCCAGAAAATTATAATTGGCGGAAAATTTTGAAAATTTTGGGTCAAAATGATATTTTACCCAAACATTGGTGGTGCATGGCCAATACGACTGAGCCTTTCCGACTTGTGAAACGTCGTTTCCAAGGTGTTTAAGGTATTTTAAGTCAAATCTCGGGCTCGCTCCCGACTCACAGCATTGCCGCGGGCCTGCTTCTCGTCCCCAGTGGCGAGTTGCGTATAGCTCATATGCGGCGCAAAGACCGGGTTTTACTCTCAGTTTCGACCTGCTACGTCCTAAGACGAGTAAGGCGGGCTTGTAGAGTGGACCCTTGTTCAAATTGGTAAACACTTCGCCTCTCCGGGCGTAAGCAAACGAAATGCGAAATGAAAATCTATATGGCCCGGCTTAGGCCGGGCCTTGAAGTGAAATAAGTGAAGTTTTAAAAATTGGATTCGTGTGTTAAAGCCCCGCGCTTTTTCACCACATCCACTTATTCTCTAGGCTTAGGCCAGAGAAATATAACAAATCTCGGGCGGTCGGGTAGCGCTTTCGAGCGTTCACCTGTTCTGCCCGTGACAAACGGCTTAATGCCGTGCAGTTGCGATACTCGTATCCACTGCTCCCTGGTTGATCCTGCCAGTAGTCATATGCTTGTCTCAAAGATTAAGCCATGCAAGTCTCAGTACAAGCCAAATTAAGGCGAAACCGCAAAAGGCTCATTAAATCAGTTATGGTTCCTTGGATCGTACAATCCATTACTTGGATAACTGTGGTAATTCTAGAGCTAATACATGCAAACAGAATCCCGACCAGAGATGGAAGGGACGCTTTTATTAGATCAAAACCAATCGGGGCTTCGGCTCCGCACTTCTTGGTGACTCTGAATAACTTTCAGCTGATCGCACGGTCCTCGTACCGGCGACGCATCTTTCAAATGTCTGACTTATCAACTGTCGATGGTAGATTCTGCGCCTACCATGGTTGTAACGGGTAACGGGGAATCAGGGTTCGATTCCGGAGAGGGAGCCTGAGAAACGGCTACCACATCCAAGGAAGGCAGCAGGCGCGCAAATTACCCACTCCCGGCACGGGGAGGTAGTGACGAAAAATAACGATACGGGACTCATCCGAGGCCCCGTAATCGGAATGAGTACACTTTAAATCCTTTAACGAGTACCAATTGGAGGGCAAGTCTGGTGCCAGCAGCCGCGGTAATTCCAGCTCCAATAGCGTATATTAAAGTTGTTGCGGTTAAAAAGCTCGTAGTTGGATCTGTGTCTTACGATGTCGGTTCACCGCTCGCGGTGTCAACTGGCATGTCTTGTGGGACGTCCTGCCGGTGGTGGTCCGGTCCCTCGGGTATGTGTAGGTTCGCCGAAGCATCCCGTGGGTTCCGGCTGCCGATTCAATCCCGCCGCGGTGCTCTTGACTGAGTGTCGAGGTGGGCCGGCACGTTTACTTTGAACAAATTAGAGTGCTTAAAGCAGGCTGATTTCTGCCTGAATACTGTGTGCATGGAATAATGGAATAGGACTTCGGTTCTATTTTGTTGGTTTTAAGAATCCGAAGTAATGATTAATAGGGACAGGCGGGGGCATTCGTATTGCGACGTTAGAGGTGAAATTCTTGGATCGTCGCAAGACGTACCTAAGCGAAAGCATTTGCCAAGTATGTCCTCGTTAATCAAGAACGAAAGTTAGAGGTTCGAAGGCGATCAGATACCGCCCTAGTTCTAACCATAAACGATGCCAGCCAGCGATCCGCCGAAGTTCCTCCGATGACTCGGCGGGCAGCTTCCGGGAAACCAAAGCTTTTGGGTTCCGGGGGAAGTATGGTTGCAAAGCTGAAACTTAAAGGAATTGACGGAAGGGCACCACCAGGAGTGGAGCCTGCGGCTTAATTTGACTCAACACGGGAAACCTCACCAGGCCCGGACACCGGAAGGATTGACAGATTGATAGCTCTTTCTTGATTCGGTGGGTGGTGGTGCATGGCCGTTCTTAGTTGGTGGAGCGATTTGTCTGGTTAATTCCGATAACGAACGAGACTCTAGCCTGCTAACTAGGCGTTTCCGGTATCCACAATAGTGCTACCGGCGAATAAAATTCTTCTTAGAGGGACAGGCGGCTTCTAGCCGCACGAGACTGAGCAATAACAGGTCTGTGATGCCCTTAGATGTCCTGGGCCGCACGCGCGCTACACTGAAGGAATCAGCGTGTCTTCCCTGGCCGAAAGGTCCGGGTAACCCGTTGAACCTCCTTCGTGCTAGGGATTGGGGCTTGCAATTGTTCCCCATGAACGAGGAATTCCCAGTAAGCGCGAGTCATAAGCTCGCGTTGATTACGTCCCTGCCCTTTGTACACACCGCCCGTCGCTACTACCGATTGAATGATTTAGTGAGGTCTTCGGACTGGTGCGCGGCGATCGCCTCGTGTGGTCGCCGATGTTGCCGGAAAGATGACCAAACTTGATCATTTAGAGGAAGTAAAAGTCGTAACAAGGTTTCCGTAGGTGAACCTGCGGAAGGATCATTACCGAGAAAGTACTGCATTTGATGCATACTTCAAAATTATGCAGCGGCAACAAACGGATACAGGCACTAACCTAGTCAGAGGACAGCAACCTCTCTAGGGCCGTATACCGGTCGCTAGCAAACGAAACCGCAAAAAAATCGAAACCGCAAAATCCAATTGACGGAGGGCGACGCCGATGGCGACGCCCGTTGTTTAACGGGGACCGTCGGGGGCACCCGTACTGTACCGCGAGTGGTGAAACACGTAGCACCGGTACACGTACGACCCTAAGCGAAAGCAGGTGCCAAGGCGGTCTCTGTTTTTCAGAGAATTTTCCTCATACAAGGACCGGTGAAGCGCTAACCGATAGCCTCTCCCGGTCAAGTCAACCCCCCCTTGCCGTGGTGTATCAGGGGCTTTTACGAAGAGGGGCTCTGACGAACCTTGACACCACCGTGTTCTGACCGCATGTGAGTGAGTCGAAGATCGCTTAAAAATGTGTTCAAGTCCGTCACCAGAGGTGCGAGCTGCTCGTCGGTGAGTCGCCTAACCTGGCTTGCCAGGCGGCGGCCCGGCTGTGGCTGCGGCATCCACGGTGTGCGAGTCCCATAACACGGCTTGGTCTCGACCACATGAGTGACTAGAACCGCCGGTGAAAAGGTGACTCCTCGGAGGTCGTGGGAACCTCGTCACGGCTCTGCCTGGCGTCCAGTACCTACTCCTTGGATCTATGTGATGCCCCGTGTTCTGACCGCATGTGAGTGAGTCGGAAGTGTCGGCTTAAAGACGTGTTCAAGTCCGTCATCAGAGGTGCGAGCTGCTCGTCGGTGAGTCGCCTAACCTGGCTTGCCAGGCGGCGGCCCGGCTGTGGCTGCGGCATCCACGGTGTGCGAGTCCCATAACACGGCCTGGCCCCGACCACATGAGTGACTAGAACACTGGTGTAAATGGCATTACATAGTGTCTATCGTGTCACTGTGTGGCACGTAAAACACAATAAAGTACCAATATCGTTGCCGAGACGTGATCGTTTGATCGAGGAGACCAGTGGTATCCAGTGCCTCGGGTCTGCAGCCTTGTTCTGTTCGACACGTTCTCATGTATCTGTCAGACCGATGTCAGGGTCTTGTGGAAAACCCACAGCGCAGTGAAGTACCTGAATTGGGAAATCGCTGAAAGCGCTGTTCGGCGGGTATCTGTTAACGTGAGCGTAAGGCTCGGAGTCAAAAGTGGGAACACCGTGATGGCCTGTGTCTGTTATGCCTAGTACCTGGTCCTCGGAGATGAAAAGTGGGAACCACGCCTGGCGTGTAGTACCTACTCCGTGGTATTCTGTGGGAACCCGTATACTGGCACCGTCGTGCGTGTAGGTACCTACACCAGCAATACAGCTGTGGGAACACTCGCCTTGGCGATCAGTACCTGCTGGCTGGTGACGAAA
>JAQJVK010000033.1:972500-980000 GCA_035578135.1 Flexamia atlantica
GGAAATCTCGTCAATCCGTACGCGGAAGTCATCAAGACGTTCATTATTAAGTAAATAATGAAATACTAACAACGGTTATTCCCGCCGTTCACCCGCGCACCCATCCAGCGCGGATTAACGGCGGGAGTGACCGTGACTCCCTTAAGGTACAGAAGGATTTTTCGAAAAATCGTAAAATAATTTAATTTCTAAGTTAAAACGCTAAAAACCATTAAAAAATATAAATTCTAATTAGTTTTGTCCGTTTCCATGGTAAAAACCAATAATATAAGGCGAAAAATCGAAAAACAGCGAAAAATAGGGTTATTCACAGTTTACGTATCACCCGAGACCAACCTGGAGGTTATTCTAGGTTTCCTATCACCCGAGACCAACCTCGAGGTTGCAGTGACTTTTCCATCACCCGGGACCAACCTCAGGTTGTTCCCAGTTTTCTATCATCCGAGACCAACCTCGAGGTTGGTCCTACTTTTCTATCACCCGAGACTAACCTCTGAAATTTTCTATTTTCTCATTTCAGGCCATTTAGAGCATATTCTGTAAAAAGTTCAAAAACCCTTCTGGACTTAGTCGTTTTTCGTCGGTTGTTGTAGGTTTGCCCATCACCCGAGACCAACCTCGAGGTTGTTCCTACTTTGGAAATTATCAAACCAGGACCAACCTCGGGTTGTTCCTAGTTTCCTATCACCTGAGACCAACTTTGAGGTTACTCTCGGGTGATCATCACCCGACACTAACCTCGAGGTTGGTCTCGGGTGATCATCACCCGACAGGAACCTCGGGAAATTTTCTAAGTCCCAACGTTTTTTGAAGTTTTTACCAAAAGTGTTCCAAATGGCCGGAAATGAAAAAATAACCGACTTTTGGAGGTTGGTCTCGGGTGATAAAAATTTTGTTATCACCCGAGACCAACCTCGATTTTTCGCTATAACTCGCTTAATTCACTAAATAAAAATTATTAAAAATATGTATAGTTCAAATAAACATTAAATAAAGGTATTTAATGTATAAAATATGATATTTAATGGAAAATAAAGATTTTCCGAGGTTGGTCTCGGGTGATAAAAATTTTTCTATCACCCGAGACCAACCTCCAAAACTCTGCTATTTTTTCATTTCTAGCCATTTGGAACACTTTTGGTAAAAACTTCAAAAAACGTTGGGACTTAGAAAATTTCCCGAGGTTCGTGTCGGGTGATAATCACCCGAGACCAACCTTGGAAAAAATCGTTATTTACCATTAAATAATTTTTGAAATGCATTATTTTACTTTAAATAACGTTTATTTGAACAAATACACTCGTTAACACAACATTCGTAACGTAATCTACGAGTTTTAGTGAAAAAACGAGGTTGTTCCTAGTTTGGCAATTTCAAAACTAGGACCAACCTCGGGTTGGTCTCGGGTGATAATCACCCGAGACCAACCTCGGAAAAAATCTTTATTTTCCATTAAATGATTTTTGAAATACATTATTTTACTTTAAATAACGTTTATTTGAACAAATACACTCGTTAACAGAACATTTATAACGTAATTTCCGAGTTTTAGTGAAAAAACGAGGTTGTTCCTACTTTGGAAATTTCGAAACTAGGACCAACCTCGGGTTGGTCTCGGGTGATAATCACCCGAGACCAACCTCGAAAAATCTTTATTTTCCATTAAATATTATATTTTATACTCTAAATACCTTTATTTAATGTTTATTTGAACTATATATATTTTTAATAATTTTTATTTAGTGAATTAAGCGAGTTTTAGCGAAAAATCGAGGTTGGTCTCGGGTGATTATCACCCAAGACCAACCTGACTTAGAAAATTTTCGATTTCATCACCCGAGACCAACCTCGACTAAAATCGTTATTTTTCATTAAAAATCACATTTTATTGTTGAAATACCTTTATTTAATGTTTATTTGAACTAAATATATTTTTAATAATTTTTATCTTACGAAATAACCGATTTATTACGAAAAAACCGAGGTTGTTCCTAGTTTTCCAAACCAGGAGTAACCTTGTGTGCGAGCCGTTCCTGGCGGAACGGCTAGAACCGTTTTCCATAACTCTATAGGAGGATGGAGTTCAGTTGAGCATAAACTGAAAAAGTCCAATATTATCAATATTAGGGCTTCGGAACATGTTTTACCGAGGTTTAAGCTGAATTTTCGGCTTTTTACCGAAATTTGCCCTACTCGGGACTTAGAAAAATTTCGGGCCAAAAAATGACTTTTGGCGATATATGTTGGTGGTGCATATTTAGGCCTCGGGAAACATAATGACCGAGGTCCTAGCTGATTTTTCGGCTTTTTAGCGAAATTTGGCCAGTTTGGGACTTAGAAAAATTTTCAGGTCAAAAAATTGTTTTCGACCGAAAATATTAAAAGTTCTGGGCCAATTGAATTTCGCCGGCCTAAAGTGTTTGGTGTCGCACTTTTAGGCCAGAAAATTATAATTGGCGGAAAATTTTGAAAATTTTGGGTCAAAATGATATTTTACCCAAACATTGGTGGTGCATGGCCAATACGACTGAGCCTTTCCGACTTGTGAAACGTCGTTTCCAAGGTGTTTAAGGTATTTTAAGTCAAATCTCGGGCTCGCTCCCGACTCACAGCATTGCCGCGGGCCTGCTTCTCGTCCCCAGTGGCGAGTTGCGTATAGCTCATATGCGGCGCAAAGACCGGGTTTTACTCTCAGTTTCGACCTGCTACGTCCTAAGACGAGTAAGGCGGGCTTGTAGAGTGGACCCTTGTTCAAATTGGTAAACACTTCGCCTCTCCGGGCGTAAGCAAACGAAATGCGAAATGAAAATCTATATGGCCCGGCTTAGGCCGGGCCTTGAAGTGAAATAAGTGAAGTTTTAAAAATTGGATTCGTGTGTTAAAGCCCCGCGCTTTTTCACCACATCCACTTATTCTCTAGGCTTAGGCCAGAGAAATATAACAAATCTCGGGCGGTCGGGTAGCGCTTTCGAGCGTTCACCTGTTCTGCCCGTGACAAACGGCTTAATGCCGTGCAGTTGCGATACTCGTATCCACTGCTCCCTGGTTGATCCTGCCAGTAGTCATATGCTTGTCTCAAAGATTAAGCCATGCAAGTCTCAGTACAAGCCAAATTAAGGCGAAACCGCAAAAGGCTCATTAAATCAGTTATGGTTCCTTGGATCGTACAATCCATTACTTGGATAACTGTGGTAATTCTAGAGCTAATACATGCAAACAGAATCCCGACCAGAGATGGAAGGGACGCTTTTATTAGATCAAAACCAATCGGGGCTTCGGCTCCGCACTTCTTGGTGACTCTGAATAACTTTCAGCTGATCGCACGGTCCTCGTACCGGCGACGCATCTTTCAAATGTCTGACTTATCAACTGTCGATGGTAGATTCTGCGCCTACCATGGTTGTAACGGGTAACGGGGAATCAGGGTTCGATTCCGGAGAGGGAGCCTGAGAAACGGCTACCACATCCAAGGAAGGCAGCAGGCGCGCAAATTACCCACTCCCGGCACGGGGAGGTAGTGACGAAAAATAACGATACGGGACTCATCCGAGGCCCCGTAATCGGAATGAGTACACTTTAAATCCTTTAACGAGTACCAATTGGAGGGCAAGTCTGGTGCCAGCAGCCGCGGTAATTCCAGCTCCAATAGCGTATATTAAAGTTGTTGCGGTTAAAAAGCTCGTAGTTGGATCTGTGTCTTACGATGTCGGTTCACCGCTCGCGGTGTCAACTGGCATGTCTTGTGGGACGTCCTGCCGGTGGTGGTCCGGTCCCTCGGGTATGTGTAGGTTCGCCGAAGCATCCCGTGGGTTCCGGCTGCCGATTCAATCCCGCCGCGGTGCTCTTGACTGAGTGTCGAGGTGGGCCGGCACGTTTACTTTGAACAAATTAGAGTGCTTAAAGCAGGCTGATTTCTGCCTGAATACTGTGTGCATGGAATAATGGAATAGGACTTCGGTTCTATTTTGTTGGTTTTAAGAATCCGAAGTAATGATTAATAGGGACAGGCGGGGGCATTCGTATTGCGACGTTAGAGGTGAAATTCTTGGATCGTCGCAAGACGTACCTAAGCGAAAGCATTTGCCAAGTATGTCCTCGTTAATCAAGAACGAAAGTTAGAGGTTCGAAGGCGATCAGATACCGCCCTAGTTCTAACCATAAACGATGCCAGCCAGCGATCCGCCGAAGTTCCTCCGATGACTCGGCGGGCAGCTTCCGGGAAACCAAAGCTTTTGGGTTCCGGGGGAAGTATGGTTGCAAAGCTGAAACTTAAAGGAATTGACGGAAGGGCACCACCAGGAGTGGAGCCTGCGGCTTAATTTGACTCAACACGGGAAACCTCACCAGGCCCGGACACCGGAAGGATTGACAGATTGATAGCTCTTTCTTGATTCGGTGGGTGGTGGTGCATGGCCGTTCTTAGTTGGTGGAGCGATTTGTCTGGTTAATTCCGATAACGAACGAGACTCTAGCCTGCTAACTAGGCGTTTCCGGTATCCACAATAGTGCTACCGGCGAATAAAATTCTTCTTAGAGGGACAGGCGGCTTCTAGCCGCACGAGACTGAGCAATAACAGGTCTGTGATGCCCTTAGATGTCCTGGGCCGCACGCGCGCTACACTGAAGGAATCAGCGTGTCTTCCCTGGCCGAAAGGTCCGGGTAACCCGTTGAACCTCCTTCGTGCTAGGGATTGGGGCTTGCAATTGTTCCCCATGAACGAGGAATTCCCAGTAAGCGCGAGTCATAAGCTCGCGTTGATTACGTCCCTGCCCTTTGTACACACCGCCCGTCGCTACTACCGATTGAATGATTTAGTGAGGTCTTCGGACTGGTGCGCGGCGATCGCCTCGTGTGGTCGCCGATGTTGCCGGAAAGATGACCAAACTTGATCATTTAGAGGAAGTAAAAGTCGTAACAAGGTTTCCGTAGGTGAACCTGCGGAAGGATCATTACCGAGAAAGTACTGCATTTGATGCATACTTCAAAATTATGCAGCGGCAACAAACGGATACAGGCACTAACCTAGTCAGAGGACAGCAACCTCTCTAGGGCCGTATACCGGTCGCTAGCAAACGAAACCGCAAAAAAATCGAAACCGCAAAATCCAATTGACGGAGGGCGACGCCGATGGCGACGCCCGTTGTTTAACGGGGACCGTCGGGGGCACCCGTACTGTACCGCGAGTGGTGAAACACGTAGCACCGGTACACGTACGACCCTAAGCGAAAGCAGGTGCCAAGGCGGTCTCTGTTTTTCAGAGAATTTTCCTCATACAAGGACCGGTGAAGCGCTAACCGATAGCCTCTCCCGGTCAAGTCAACCCCCCCTTGCCGTGGTGTATCAGGGGCTTTTACGAAGAGGGGCTCTGACGAACCTTGACACCACCGTGTTCTGACCGCATGTGAGTGAGTCGAAGATCGCTTAAAAATGTGTTCAAGTCCGTCACCAGAGGTGCGAGCTGCTCGTCGGTGAGTCGCCTAACCTGGCTTGCCAGGCGGCGGCCCGGCTGTGGCTGCGGCATCCACGGTGTGCGAGTCCCATAACACGGCTTGGTCTCGACCACATGAGTGACTAGAACCGCCGGTGAAAAGGTGACTCCTCGGAGGTCGTGGGAACCTCGTCACGGCTCTGCCTGGCGTCCAGTACCTACTCCTTGGATCTATGTGATGCCCCGTGTTCTGACCGCATGTGAGTGAGTCGGAAGTGTCGGCTTAAAGACGTGTTCAAGTCCGTCATCAGAGGTGCGAGCTGCTCGTCGGTGAGTCGCCTAACCTGGCTTGCCAGGCGGCGGCCCGGCTGTGGCTGCGGCATCCACGGTGTGCGAGTCCCATAACACGGCCTGGCCCCGACCACATGAGTGACTAGAACACTGGTGTAAATGGCATTACATAGTGTCTATCGTGTCACTGTGTGGCACGTAAAACACAATAAAGTACCAATATCGTTGCCGAGACGTGATCGTTTGATCGAGGAGACCAGTGGTATCCAGTGCCTCGGGTCTGCAGCCTTGTTCTGTTCGACACGTTCTCATGTATCTGTCAGACCGATGTCAGGGTCTTGTGGAAAACCCACAGCGCAGTGAAGTACCTGAATTGGGAAATCGCTGAAAGCGCTGTTCGGCGGGTATCTGTTAACGTGAGCGTAAGGCTCGGAGTCAAAAGTGGGAACACCGTGATGGCCTGTGTCTGTTATGCCTAGTACCTGGTCCTCGGAGATGAAAAGTGGGAACCACGCCTGGCGTGTAGTACCTACTCCGTGGTATTCTGTGGGAACCCGTATACTGGCACCGTCGTGCGTGTAGGTACCTACACCAGCAATACAGCTGTGGGAACACTCGCCTTGGCGATCAGTACCTGCTGGCTGGTGACGAAAAGTGGGAATCACGCAAAGGCCCTCTCACGCCTAGTACCTCCTCCGTAGCGCTGCCGCGGGATACTTTGCTGGAGCCAGTACACGCCTGAATCGGGCGTCACGTTTTACGACAAACCCGTCGTATACAGACTTCTGTCCCCGAAACCGGCTCACCATGGTCGAGCGATACACGCTGTAAGTCTCTTCCGGCTGTATCCTCGATTCACGAGTCAGTCAACATAGTTGCAGCGCAAGTACGGGACAGTCGCAACTGGGTGGAGTTGGAAACACCGAGTGTGGTGGCTCCATCACGTGGCGTATCTCTCTGATAGTGCATGAGACGTTAGATCGTCCTGGCTGTTAGACCGCGAGTGTGCGGAACCACCTCGGCTTCGAGGTGCAAAAACTTGATCTAGCCACATATAACGCTCGGTTACAGGCTAACCGTAGCACCCTTCGCCAAGACGAAAGTCTGGTGAGTAAAAAGATTACCCTGAACGGTGGATCACTTGGCTCGTGGGTCGATGAAAAACGCAGCTAAACGCGCGTTGACGTGTGAACTGCAGGACACATGAACATCGACAATTTGAACGCACATTGCGGCCCTGGGATACTATTCCAAGGGCCACGCCTGTCTGAGGGTCGGCTACATATGAACCTCGGTTCAATGAATCTTGCACCGTCGGCGCCCAGCGCCGTCGGAGGCTACTTGGGAGTTCTATTATCCCCGTGCACCGTCTAGGGCGCGTACGGTCGGATTTAAGTCTCCTCAAATACGCGTCTGCATACCTAGCTGGGCGGGTTAAGGCCCAGCCATGCTTTGGGATGTGCATCCGGACCCGTCGCCCCATGCTTGCACATGGTAAGCGAAGGTGCCGCCTGCAACCAACCCGCCTGTTCACTGCGGTGACCGACTGAGTAGTGTATTAGTCAAACTACCGTGCACGTGTCAGGAACAACGGGGGGGTTTGTGGAGCGGGCATGTCTCGGATTTAAACTCAGGACATAGAGGGATCCGTCCCTCGCCGTCCTCGAGGCGACCAGACCGAACTGCGCCAGCGCTTGCGTTGGTTAGCGGGGGAGTTTACTCGGTGTGTTTCCGGCAGCCCTTTTCAGGGCCTGATGCCCCATGCTTGCACATGGTCAGC
>JAQJVK010000033.1:985000-987500 GCA_035578135.1 Flexamia atlantica
CATTCCAGCGGACGCCAGGGCGTCGTCGGATTCCTCAGCTAACCGGAAAGTCATCTCCAACCCCCTCCTCATCCCCACCTTCAGTGGTGGAACCCTCCCTCCCCTCCCATGCACCAGTTTTGGTGTCCTCCTCCCAATTTTCCCAAACACCAGTTTTGGTGTCTTCCTCCCCCCTACCTCCACCTCCAGTGGTGGAATCCTTCCCCCCAGACCCCCCACCTCCATTGGTGGTTCCCCCCCCAGAACCGAATGTGACAATTTCCCCCCCACCCCCACCTTCAGTGGGGGAACCCTCCCCCCCCTCCCGTGCACCAGTTTTGGTGTCCTCCTCCCCCCCACCCCCACCTCCAGTGGTGGAACCCTCCCCCCCCTCCCATGCACCAGTTTTGGTGTCCTCCTCCCCCCCACCCCCACATCCAGTTGTGGAGTCCCTCCCCCCCGACCCCCCACCTCCATTGGTGGTTCCCCCCCCAGAGCCGAATTTGACACCTTCCCCTCCCATTCACCAAGTTTTGGTGATTTCCTCTTCCCCAGTGGCGCCAGTTTCGGTGACCCGTCCTCCCCCACCCCCACCCCCACCAGTTTTGGTGGTTTCCTCTCCTTCGTCATCCCCTTCATCGTCCTCGTCCTCCAGTTCATCGGATTTGACGCCAGGACGGCCACCACCGCCGCCGTCACCGGATCCACCTTCACCTGGACCCCCCCGGCAGCAAGACCCAGGCCATGATGTTAATAAATGGCGGGAGGTACTGGAGCATATCCATAATATGGCTCCAGTATGTCCCATTGGTGAACAGCTGAAGGAGTTGGCTGCTCGGGAGGGCGATATCCGGCCGCAGCTCAGTGAGCTCGTCGACGAGTTGCAGCGTGTGATGGTGTCCCATCTCCCAGATCGTCCCCAAAGGGCTCCACCGGCCAATGCCACCGCTCGGTCTGAGCGCACGAGGCGAAAAGTGACTCGGTATGCACGAACGCAAGACCTAATGAAGAAGAATCCATCCCGGTTGGCTGAGTTAGTCCTCAAGAATGAGCTTGGAGATCTGCTCAAGGACATGCCCCGGGTGGATCCCCCTCGTGAGGCCACGGTCGATCTTTATAATCGGCTGTGGGGCACGCCGGTGGACAGTACCCTACGTTTGCCAGTTGCGGACCTCCAGAGCGACGGCGCGGTCGAGGTCTTCACAAAAGAAGAGGTCAAGAAGAGGATTGGCAAGTTGAAGGCCAGCGGGGCGCCAGGTGTCGACGGGGTTACAAAGCGGGCTATCATAGCCCACGAATGTGCCGCCGGCACCTTGGCAGTTTTGTTCAACGTGTGTTTGTTTCGGGGGGTGTATCCCGAATCGTGGCTCACGAACAGAACCACGTTGATACCCAAGCCCGGAAAGGACCTCGGCCGGGCCGAGAACTGGAGGCCCATTACTATATCGCCATTATTGGCTAGGATGTTCAGCGCCGGGATAGAGACGCGCTTGTCCCGTCTCGTGGTGCTGTCTGATAGGCAGCGGGGCTTTCGCCCGGGTAACGGCTGCCTCGTGAATTGCACAATCCTTGATGAGGTCATCCGGTTGGGGAAAAAGTCAGAGTTGGTCGGGGTGCAGCTGGATGTTTCCAAGGCCTTCGACACCGTCTCGCACCAAGCGATAGCGACGGTGTTGGAGGCGCAAGGGGCACCAACTTGTTTGCGACGGATCATAGCCCAGATGTACTCTGGCTGTGCGACCACTCTGGGGCAGCTGGGTGAGTCTATTTCCATCTTGAGAGGGGTCAAGCAGGGGGATCCACTTTCCCCCCTGCTTTTCAATTTAGTTTTGGACCCCCTCCTCACCAGACTGCAAGATACGAGAGCTGGCTTCGGCGTCGGGGACCAACATCTCTCCGCTATGGCGTACGCGGACGACGTGACGCTGTTCGCCGGATCAACAGCGGAGATGACAAGGATGCTCCAGGATACTTCCACCTACCTGGACTCCGTGGGGATGTCGTTGTCGGCGGAGAAGTGCGTGGGGTTCCACGTGAGGAAGTCGGGCCGATCGGCGTGGGTCGTCCTTGATGTCGATCTGCGGGTGCAAGGAACGCCGCTCAAGTCCTTAGGCGTCTCGGATCCCTTCACTTACCTCGGCGTGGATTTCACCCTGCAACATGGCTTCGCCAACAAGCACCACCTCGACACCCTTGTGGATTCGGCGAACAGGGTTCGCCGTCTTGCGTTAAAGCCTAATCAGAAGGTTAACCTTCTGATGTCCTACGTCGTGCCAGCTTTCGCCCACCGGATGACAATCGATCTCCCAGCCGTTCAAGATCTACTTCGCGTGGATACTCGCCTGCGTGGTACTGTGAAGAAGATTCTCCACCTCCATCCGACGGTGACGGATGGGATTCTTTACAGTCGGAAGAGGGACGGCGGTCTTGGTGTCCCCCATCTGATCCAGCAGGCGAGGATATGTGCTCTTCGCGCCGGCCTCCAGTTGATCGAGGCTGAGGATCCCCTACTTAGATCTCT
>JAQJVK010000033.1:992500-1000000 GCA_035578135.1 Flexamia atlantica
TTCATTATTAAGTAAATAATGAAATACTAACAACGGTTATTCCCGCCGTTCACCCGCGCACCCATCCAGCGCGGATTAACGGCGGGAGTGACCGTGACTCCCTTAAGGTACAGAAGGATTTTTCGAAAAATCGTAAAATAATTTAATTTCTAAGTTAAAACGCTAAAAACCATTAAAAAATATAAATTCTAATTAGTTTTGTCCGTTTCCATGGTAAAAACCAATAATATAAGGCGAAAAATCGAAAAACAGCGAAAAATAGGGTTATTCACAGTTTACGTATCACCCGAGACCAACCTGGAGGTTATTCTAGGTTTCCTATCACCCGAGACCAACCTCGAGGTTGCAGTGACTTTTCCATCACCCGGGACCAACCTCAGGTTGTTCCCAGTTTTCTATCATCCGAGACCAACCTCGAGGTTGGTCCTACTTTTCTATCACCCGAGACTAACCTCTGAAATTTTCTATTTTCTCATTTCAGGCCATTTAGAGCATATTCTGTAAAAAGTTCAAAAACCCTTCTGGACTTAGTCGTTTTTCGTCGGTTGTTGTAGGTTTGCCCATCACCCGAGACCAACCTCGAGGTTGTTCCTACTTTGGAAATTATCAAACCAGGACCAACCTCGGGTTGTTCCTAGTTTCCTATCACCTGAGACCAACTTTGAGGTTACTCTCGGGTGATCATCACCCGACACTAACCTCGAGGTTGGTCTCGGGTGATCATCACCCGACAGGAACCTCGGGAAATTTTCTAAGTCCCAACGTTTTTTGAAGTTTTTACCAAAAGTGTTCCAAATGGCCGGAAATGAAAAAATAACCGACTTTTGGAGGTTGGTCTCGGGTGATAAAAATTTTGTTATCACCCGAGACCAACCTCGATTTTTCGCTATAACTCGCTTAATTCACTAAATAAAAATTATTAAAAATATGTATAGTTCAAATAAACATTAAATAAAGGTATTTAATGTATAAAATATGATATTTAATGGAAAATAAAGATTTTCCGAGGTTGGTCTCGGGTGATAAAAATTTTTCTATCACCCGAGACCAACCTCCAAAACTCTGCTATTTTTTCATTTCTAGCCATTTGGAACACTTTTGGTAAAAACTTCAAAAAACGTTGGGACTTAGAAAATTTCCCGAGGTTCGTGTCGGGTGATAATCACCCGAGACCAACCTTGGAAAAAATCGTTATTTACCATTAAATAATTTTTGAAATGCATTATTTTACTTTAAATAACGTTTATTTGAACAAATACACTCGTTAACACAACATTCGTAACGTAATCTACGAGTTTTAGTGAAAAAACGAGGTTGTTCCTAGTTTGGCAATTTCAAAACTAGGACCAACCTCGGGTTGGTCTCGGGTGATAATCACCCGAGACCAACCTCGGAAAAAATCTTTATTTTCCATTAAATGATTTTTGAAATACATTATTTTACTTTAAATAACGTTTATTTGAACAAATACACTCGTTAACAGAACATTTATAACGTAATTTCCGAGTTTTAGTGAAAAAACGAGGTTGTTCCTACTTTGGAAATTTCGAAACTAGGACCAACCTCGGGTTGGTCTCGGGTGATAATCACCCGAGACCAACCTCGAAAAATCTTTATTTTCCATTAAATATTATATTTTATACTCTAAATACCTTTATTTAATGTTTATTTGAACTATATATATTTTTAATAATTTTTATTTAGTGAATTAAGCGAGTTTTAGCGAAAAATCGAGGTTGGTCTCGGGTGATTATCACCCAAGACCAACCTGACTTAGAAAATTTTCGATTTCATCACCCGAGACCAACCTCGACTAAAATCGTTATTTTTCATTAAAAATCACATTTTATTGTTGAAATACCTTTATTTAATGTTTATTTGAACTAAATATATTTTTAATAATTTTTATCTTACGAAATAACCGATTTATTACGAAAAAACCGAGGTTGTTCCTAGTTTTCCAAACCAGGAGTAACCTTGTGTGCGAGCCGTTCCTGGCGGAACGGCTAGAACCGTTTTCCATAACTCTATAGGAGGATGGAGTTCAGTTGAGCATAAACTGAAAAAGTCCAATATTATCAATATTAGGGCTTCGGAACATGTTTTACCGAGGTTTAAGCTGAATTTTCGGCTTTTTACCGAAATTTGCCCTACTCGGGACTTAGAAAAATTTCGGGCCAAAAAATGACTTTTGGCGATATATGTTGGTGGTGCATATTTAGGCCTCGGGAAACATAATGACCGAGGTCCTAGCTGATTTTTCGGCTTTTTAGCGAAATTTGGCCAGTTTGGGACTTAGAAAAATTTTCAGGTCAAAAAATTGTTTTCGACCGAAAATATTAAAAGTTCTGGGCCAATTGAATTTCGCCGGCCTAAAGTGTTTGGTGTCGCACTTTTAGGCCAGAAAATTATAATTGGCGGAAAATTTTGAAAATTTTGGGTCAAAATGATATTTTACCCAAACATTGGTGGTGCATGGCCAATACGACTGAGCCTTTCCGACTTGTGAAACGTCGTTTCCAAGGTGTTTAAGGTATTTTAAGTCAAATCTCGGGCTCGCTCCCGACTCACAGCATTGCCGCGGGCCTGCTTCTCGTCCCCAGTGGCGAGTTGCGTATAGCTCATATGCGGCGCAAAGACCGGGTTTTACTCTCAGTTTCGACCTGCTACGTCCTAAGACGAGTAAGGCGGGCTTGTAGAGTGGACCCTTGTTCAAATTGGTAAACACTTCGCCTCTCCGGGCGTAAGCAAACGAAATGCGAAATGAAAATCTATATGGCCCGGCTTAGGCCGGGCCTTGAAGTGAAATAAGTGAAGTTTTAAAAATTGGATTCGTGTGTTAAAGCCCCGCGCTTTTTCACCACATCCACTTATTCTCTAGGCTTAGGCCAGAGAAATATAACAAATCTCGGGCGGTCGGGTAGCGCTTTCGAGCGTTCACCTGTTCTGCCCGTGACAAACGGCTTAATGCCGTGCAGTTGCGATACTCGTATCCACTGCTCCCTGGTTGATCCTGCCAGTAGTCATATGCTTGTCTCAAAGATTAAGCCATGCAAGTCTCAGTACAAGCCAAATTAAGGCGAAACCGCAAAAGGCTCATTAAATCAGTTATGGTTCCTTGGATCGTACAATCCATTACTTGGATAACTGTGGTAATTCTAGAGCTAATACATGCAAACAGAATCCCGACCAGAGATGGAAGGGACGCTTTTATTAGATCAAAACCAATCGGGGCTTCGGCTCCGCACTTCTTGGTGACTCTGAATAACTTTCAGCTGATCGCACGGTCCTCGTACCGGCGACGCATCTTTCAAATGTCTGACTTATCAACTGTCGATGGTAGATTCTGCGCCTACCATGGTTGTAACGGGTAACGGGGAATCAGGGTTCGATTCCGGAGAGGGAGCCTGAGAAACGGCTACCACATCCAAGGAAGGCAGCAGGCGCGCAAATTACCCACTCCCGGCACGGGGAGGTAGTGACGAAAAATAACGATACGGGACTCATCCGAGGCCCCGTAATCGGAATGAGTACACTTTAAATCCTTTAACGAGTACCAATTGGAGGGCAAGTCTGGTGCCAGCAGCCGCGGTAATTCCAGCTCCAATAGCGTATATTAAAGTTGTTGCGGTTAAAAAGCTCGTAGTTGGATCTGTGTCTTACGATGTCGGTTCACCGCTCGCGGTGTCAACTGGCATGTCTTGTGGGACGTCCTGCCGGTGGTGGTCCGGTCCCTCGGGTATGTGTAGGTTCGCCGAAGCATCCCGTGGGTTCCGGCTGCCGATTCAATCCCGCCGCGGTGCTCTTGACTGAGTGTCGAGGTGGGCCGGCACGTTTACTTTGAACAAATTAGAGTGCTTAAAGCAGGCTGATTTCTGCCTGAATACTGTGTGCATGGAATAATGGAATAGGACTTCGGTTCTATTTTGTTGGTTTTAAGAATCCGAAGTAATGATTAATAGGGACAGGCGGGGGCATTCGTATTGCGACGTTAGAGGTGAAATTCTTGGATCGTCGCAAGACGTACCTAAGCGAAAGCATTTGCCAAGTATGTCCTCGTTAATCAAGAACGAAAGTTAGAGGTTCGAAGGCGATCAGATACCGCCCTAGTTCTAACCATAAACGATGCCAGCCAGCGATCCGCCGAAGTTCCTCCGATGACTCGGCGGGCAGCTTCCGGGAAACCAAAGCTTTTGGGTTCCGGGGGAAGTATGGTTGCAAAGCTGAAACTTAAAGGAATTGACGGAAGGGCACCACCAGGAGTGGAGCCTGCGGCTTAATTTGACTCAACACGGGAAACCTCACCAGGCCCGGACACCGGAAGGATTGACAGATTGATAGCTCTTTCTTGATTCGGTGGGTGGTGGTGCATGGCCGTTCTTAGTTGGTGGAGCGATTTGTCTGGTTAATTCCGATAACGAACGAGACTCTAGCCTGCTAACTAGGCGTTTCCGGTATCCACAATAGTGCTACCGGCGAATAAAATTCTTCTTAGAGGGACAGGCGGCTTCTAGCCGCACGAGACTGAGCAATAACAGGTCTGTGATGCCCTTAGATGTCCTGGGCCGCACGCGCGCTACACTGAAGGAATCAGCGTGTCTTCCCTGGCCGAAAGGTCCGGGTAACCCGTTGAACCTCCTTCGTGCTAGGGATTGGGGCTTGCAATTGTTCCCCATGAACGAGGAATTCCCAGTAAGCGCGAGTCATAAGCTCGCGTTGATTACGTCCCTGCCCTTTGTACACACCGCCCGTCGCTACTACCGATTGAATGATTTAGTGAGGTCTTCGGACTGGTGCGCGGCGATCGCCTCGTGTGGTCGCCGATGTTGCCGGAAAGATGACCAAACTTG
This sequence comes from Flexamia atlantica, assembly GCA_035578135.1. Taxonomy (NCBI): domain Eukaryota; kingdom Metazoa; phylum Arthropoda; class Insecta; order Hemiptera; family Cicadellidae; genus Flexamia; species Flexamia atlantica. The sequence continues at coordinate 997,351 of JAQJVK010000033.1, forward strand.
ATCATTTAGAGGAAGTAAAAGTCGTAACAAGGTTTCCGTAGGTGAACCTGCGGAAGGATCATTACCGAGAAAGTACTGCATTTGATGCATACTTCAAAATTATGCAGCGGCAACAAACGGATACAGGCACTAACCTAGTCAGAGGACAGCAACCTCTCTAGGGCCGTATACCGGTCGCTAGCAAACGAAACCGCAAAAAAATCGAAACCGCAAAATCCAATTGACGGAGGGCGACGCCGATGGCGACGCCCGTTGTTTAACGGGGACCGTCGGGGGCACCCGTACTGTACCGCGAGTGGTGAAACACGTAGCACCGGTACACGTACGACCCTAAGCGAAAGCAGGTGCCAAGGCGGTCTCTGTTTTTCAGAGAATTTTCCTCATACAAGGACCGGTGAAGCGCTAACCGATAGCCTCTCCCGGTCAAGTCAACCCCCCCTTGCCGTGGTGTATCAGGGGCTTTTACGAAGAGGGGCTCTGACGAACCTTGACACCACCGTGTTCTGACCGCATGTGAGTGAGTCGAAGATCGCTTAAAAATGTGTTCAAGTCCGTCACCAGAGGTGCGAGCTGCTCGTCGGTGAGTCGCCTAACCTGGCTTGCCAGGCGGCGGCCCGGCTGTGGCTGCGGCATCCACGGTGTGCGAGTCCCATAACACGGCTTGGTCTCGACCACATGAGTGACTAGAACCGCCGGTGAAAAGGTGACTCCTCGGAGGTCGTGGGAACCTCGTCACGGCTCTGCCTGGCGTCCAGTACCTACTCCTTGGATCTATGTGATGCCCCGTGTTCTGACCGCATGTGAGTGAGTCGGAAGTGTCGGCTTAAAGACGTGTTCAAGTCCGTCATCAGAGGTGCGAGCTGCTCGTCGGTGAGTCGCCTAACCTGGCTTGCCAGGCGGCGGCCCGGCTGTGGCTGCGGCATCCACGGTGTGCGAGTCCCATAACACGGCCTGGCCCCGACCACATGAGTGACTAGAACACTGGTGTAAATGGCATTACATAGTGTCTATCGTGTCACTGTGTGGCACGTAAAACACAATAAAGTACCAATATCGTTGCCGAGACGTGATCGTTTGATCGAGGAGACCAGTGGTATCCAGTGCCTCGGGTCTGCAGCCTTGTTCTGTTCGACACGTTCTCATGTATCTGTCAGACCGATGTCAGGGTCTTGTGGAAAACCCACAGCGCAGTGAAGTACCTGAATTGGGAAATCGCTGAAAGCGCTGTTCGGCGGGTATCTGTTAACGTGAGCGTAAGGCTCGGAGTCAAAAGTGGGAACACCGTGATGGCCTGTGTCTGTTATGCCTAGTACCTGGTCCTCGGAGATGAAAAGTGGGAACCACGCCTGGCGTGTAGTACCTACTCCGTGGTATTCTGTGGGAACCCGTATACTGGCACCGTCGTGCGTGTAGGTACCTACACCAGCAATACAGCTGTGGGAACACTCGCCTTGGCGATCAGTACCTGCTGGCTGGTGACGAAAAGTGGGAATCACGCAAAGGCCCTCTCACGCCTAGTACCTCCTCCGTAGCGCTGCCGCGGGATACTTTGCTGGAGCCAGTACACGCCTGAATCGGGCGTCACGTTTTACGACAAACCCGTCGTATACAGACTTCTGTCCCCGAAACCGGCTCACCATGGTCGAGCGATACACGCTGTAAGTCTCTTCCGGCTGTATCCTCGATTCACGAGTCAGTCAACATAGTTGCAGCGCAAGTACGGGACAGTCGCAACTGGGTGGAGTTGGAAACACCGAGTGTGGTGGCTCCATCACGTGGCGTATCTCTCTGATAGTGCATGAGACGTTAGATCGTCCTGGCTGTTAGACCGCGAGTGTGCGGAACCACCTCGGCTTCGAGGTGCAAAAACTTGATCTAGCCACATACAACGCTCGGTTACAGGCTAACCGTAGCACCCTTCGCCAAGACGAAAGTCTGGTGAGTAAAAAGATTACCCTGAACGGTGGATCACTTGGCTCGTGGGTCGATGAAAAACGCAGCTAAACGCGCGTTGACGTGTGAACTGCAGGACACATGAACATCGACAATTTGAACGCACATTGCGGCCCTGGGATACTATTCCAAGGGCCACGCCTGTCTGAGGGTCGGCTACATATGAACCTCGGTTCAATGAATCTTGCACCGTCGGCGCCCAGCGCCGTCGGAGGCTACTTGGGAGTTCTATTATCCCCGTGCACCGTCTAGGGCGCGTACGGTCGGATTTAAGTCTCCTCAAATACGCGTCTGCATACCTAGCTGGGCGGGTTAAGGCCCAGCCATGCTTTGGGATGTGCATCCGGACCCGTCGCCCCATGCTTGCACATGGTAAGCGAAGGTGCCGCCTGCAACCAACCCGCCTGTTCACTGCGGTGACCGACTGAGTAGTGTATTAGTCAAACTACCGTGCACGTGTCAGGAACAACGGGGGGGTTTGTGGAGCGGGCATGTCTCGGATTTAAACTCAGGACATAGAGGGATCCGTCCCTCGCCGTCCTCGAGGCGACCAGACCGAACTGCGCCAGCGCTTGCGTTGGTTAGCGGGGGAGTTTACTCGGTGTGTTTCCGGCAGCCCTTTTCAGGGCCTGATGCCCCATGCTTGCACATGGTCAGCATCGGTGACTCCGGTTTCGCGCCAGTAACGTCCTGTCGT
>JAQJVK010000033.1:1005000-1219601 GCA_035578135.1 Flexamia atlantica
AAACAGCCGCCGTCTCGTGTTCATCCTGGATGTCGCGAGACCGGCCGGCTTGTAAGGCGAGAGGCTAGCGTGTGAACGCACTCTCGGACTTGGAAAAACATTTTCAATTATAAATAGCTATACTCGCGCTCATCTTGGATGTCGCGAGTTTCGCTTTTTATAAAATGAGGCGAGAGGCTCGCGTGGAAACGCACTCTCGGACTTAGAAAATTTTTCAATAATTATAAAAAGCTTACTCTCGTGTTCATCTTGGATGTCGCGAGGTTTGCTTTTATAAAATGAGGCGAGAGGCTCGCGTGGGAACGCACTCTCGGACTTAGAATAATTTTGAAAAATACGAGTTCTCGGGTAATGGCGATCAGTCTTGCCCGAGTCTCGTACAACACGAGTCTCCGAGTAATGGCGATCAGTCTTGCTCCGGGGACTCGTGATTTTTTCACTTTATATCCAACTCCGGTTGCCCTAAGGCTCGGAGGGAAACTGCCACGACCACTATGAGTCTGCGACCTAGGCTCGTTACGAGCAGACCGATGCGTCACTAGGCTCGGGAGTTGGCGGGCCCCCGTGAGTTCTGAAGGCGAGATGGCCGGGAAAGTCGTGCCGGATCAGGCTCGTGCGGACAGTGTACGGACAGGGCAAGTCATGACGTGGATGATAATGCCCGTACGCGCACCGGTCGTCCCACCCTGATCCGGCCACCCAAAAGGGACCGACCCAGACTCACAAGCGTAGAGAACTGACCCGCGCCCGCTCCACGACTTTGGCGGGGGGGCAAATCCGCAAAAAACTCGTCCTCGCAAGGCTCGGTTGTGGCAGCAGGTTTTAAAAACCATTAAAAAATATAAATTCTAATTAATTTTGTCCGTTTCCATGGTAAAAACCAATAATATAAGGCGGAAAATCGAAAAACAGCGAAAAATAGGGTTATTCACAGTTTACGTATCACCCGAGACCAACCTGGAGGTTATTCTAGGTTTCCTATCACCCGAGACCAACCTCGAGGTTGCAGTGACTTTCCTATCACCCGAGACCAACCTCGAGGTAGCAGTGACTTTTCCATCACCCGGGACCAACCTCAGGTTGTTCCCAGTTTTCTATCATCCGAGACCAACCTCGAGGTTGGTCCTACTTTTCTATCACCTGAGACCAACCTCGGGGTACTGTGAGTTTTCTATCACCCGGGACCAACCTCGAGGTTACTCTCGGGTGATGGAAAATTCTGAGGTTGGTCTCGGGTGATATCGAGGTTGGTATCACCCGAGACCAACCTCTGAAATTTTGTATTTTCTCATTTCAGGCCATTTAGAGCATATTCTGTAAAAAGTTCAAAAACCCTTCTGTCGTTTTTCGTTGGTTGTTGTAGGTTTGCCCATCACCCAAGACCAACCTCGAGGTTGTTCCTACTTTGGAAATTATCAAACCAGGACCAACCTCGGGTTGTTCCTAGTTTCCTATCACCTTAGACCAACTTTGAGGTTACTCTCGGGTGATTATCACCCGACACTAACCTTGGAAAAAATCGTTATTTACCATTAAATAATTTTTGAAATGCATTATTTTACTTTAAATAACGTTTATTTGAACAAATACACTCGTTAACACAACATTCGTAACGTAATCTACGAGTTTTAGTGAAAAAACGAGGTTGTTCCTAGTTTGGCAATTTCAAAACTAGGACCAACCTCGGGTTGGTCTCGGGTGATAATCACCCGAGACCAACCTCGGAAAAAATCTTTATTTTCCATTAAATGATTTTTGAAATACATTATTTTACTTTAAATAACGTTTATTTGAACAAATACACTCGTTAACAGAACATTTATAACGTAATTTCCGAGTTTTAGTGAAAAAACGAGGTTGTTCCTACTTTGGAAATTTCGAAACTAGGACCAACCTCGGGTTGGTCTCGGGTGATAATCACCCGAGACCAACCTCGAAAAATCTTTATTTTCCATTAAATATTATATTTTATACTCTAAATACCTTTATTTGAAGGCTTGAATGTCTTACTCATTAAACTCAGCAATCGCGGTATAACGGTGGGACTTGATGTTTCTTCAAATGTTTCTGGTAAACGATTTAGTGACGCGCTTGAATACGTTACTCACTACACTAAGTAATCGCGGTTTAACGGTGGGACTAGACGTTTCTTCATATTCGTCGAATTAGTGACGCGCTTAAATACATTACTCATACACTCAGCAATCGCGATTTAACGGTGGGAGTAGACGTTTCTCCATATGTTTCAGGTCATCGAATTGGTGACGTGGTTGAATACCTTACTCATTAAATTCAGCAATCGCGGTTTAACGGTGGGACTTGATGTTTCTTCAAATGTTTCTGGTAAACGAATCAGTGACTCGCTTGAATACGTTACTCACTACACTAAGCAATCGCGGTATAACGGTGGGAGTAGACGTTTCTTCATATGTTTCAGGTCATCGAATTGGTGACGCGCTTGAATACCTTACTCATTAAATTCAGCAATCGCGGTTTAACGGTGGGACTTGATGTTTCTTCAATTGTTTCTAGTAAACGAATTAGTGACTCGCTTGAATACCTTACTCACTACAGTAAGCAATCACGGTTTAACGGTGGGAATAGACGTTTCTTCATAATCGTCGAATTAGTGACGCGCTTAAATACATTACTCATTACACTAAGCAATCGTGGTTTAACGGTGGGACTAGACGTTTCTTCGGATGTTTCAGGTCGTCGAATTAGTGACGCGCTTGAAAACATTACTCACTACACTCAGCAATCGCGGTTTAACGGTGGGACTAGACGATTCTTCGCATGTTTCAGGTCGTTGAATTAGTGACGCGCTTGAATACATTACTCACTACACTCAACATTCGCGGTTTAACGGTGGGACTAGACGTTTCTCCATATGTTTCAGGTCATCAAAATAGTGACGCGCTTGAATACCTTACTCATTAAACTCAGCAATCGCGGTTTACCGGTGGGACTAGATGTTTCTACAAATGTTTCTGTAAACGATTTAATGACGCGCTTGAATACCTTACTCCCTAAACTAAGCAATCACGGTTGAAGGCTGGGACTAGACGTTTCTTCGCATGTTTCAGGTCGTCGAATTAGTGACGCGCTTTAATACATTATTCACTACACTCAGCAATCGCGGTTTAACGGTGGGACTAGCCGATTCTTCATATGTTTCAGGTCATCGAATTAGTGACGCGCTTGAAAACATTACTCACTATACTCAGCAATCGCGGTTTCATGGTGGGACTAGACGTTTCAACATATGTTTCAGGTCAAGGAATTAGTGACGCACTTAAATACCTAACTCATTAAACTCAGCAATTGCGGTTTAACAGTGGGACTTGATGTTTCTTTAAATGTTTCTGGTAAACGATTAATGACGCGCTTAAATACCTTAGTCACTACACAAAGCAAACGCGGTTTAACGGCGGGACCAGACGTTTCTTCATATTCGTCGAATTAGTGACGCGCTTAAATACATTACTCACTACACTCAGCAATCGCCATTTACGGTGGGACTATAAGTTTCTTCATATGTTTCAGGTCATCGAATTAGTGATGCGCTTGAATACTTTACACACTACACTCATCAATCGCGGTTTAACGGTTGGACCAGATGTTTCTTCATATGTTTCTGGTCATCGAATTAGTGACACGCTTAAAAACATTACTCAATAAACTCAGCAATCGCGGTTTAACGGTGGGACGAGACGTTTCTTGATATGTTTCCTGTTATCGAATTAGTGACGCGCTTGACTACCATACTCACTAAAATTAGCAATCGCGGTATAGCGGTGGGACTTGATGTTTCTTCAAATGTTTCTTGTAAACGATTTAGTGAAGCGCTTGAATACGTTACTCACTACACTAAGCAATCGCGGTTTAACAATGGGACTATACGTTTCTTCATATGTTTCAGGTCATCGAATTAGTGACGCGCTTGAAAACATTATTCACTACACTCAGCAATTGCGGATTAACGGTGGGACTAGACGTTTCTACATATGTTTCAGGTCGTCGAATTAGTGACGCGCTTGAATACATTACTCACTACACTCAGCAATCGCAGTTTAACGGTGGGACTAGATGTTTCTCCATATATTTTACGTCATCGAATTGGTGACGCACTTGCATACATTACTCACTTTATTTAGCAATCGCGGGTTAACGGTGGGACTAGAAGTTTCCTCATATGTTTTAGGTCATCGAATTAGTGACGCGCTTGAATACATTACTCATACACTCAGCAATCGCGGTTTACCGGTGGGACTAGACGTTTCTCCATATGTTTCAGGTCATCGAATTGGTGACGTGGTTGAATACCTTACTCATTAAATTCAGCAATCGCGGTTTAACGGTGGGACTTGATGTTTCTTCAAATGTTTCTGGTACACGAATTAGTGACTCGCTTGAATACGTTACTGACTACACTAAGCAATCGCGGTTTAACGGTGGGAGTAGACATTTCTTCATATGTTTCAGGTCATCGAATTGGTGACGCGCTTGAATACCTTACTCATTAAATTCAGCAATCGCGGTTTAACGGTGGGACTTGATGTCTCTTATATTGCTTCTAGAAAAAGAATTAATGACTCGCTTGAATACGTTACTCACTACACTAAGCAATCGCAGTTTAACGGTGGGACTAGACGTTTCTTCATATGTTTCAGGTCATTGAATTAGTGACGCGCTTGAAAACATGATTCACTACACTCAGCAATTTCGGTTTAACGGGGGACTAGACGTTTCTACATATGTTTCAGTTCGTCGAATTAGTGACGCGCTTGAATACATTACTCACTACACTCAGCAATCGCGGTTTAACGGTGGAACTAGACGTTTCTTCATATGTTTCAGGTCATCGAATTAGTGACGCGCTTGAAAACATTATTCACTACACTCAGCAACTGCGAATTAACGGTGGGACTAGACGTTTCTACATATGTTTCAGGTCAAGGAATTAGTGACGCGCTTGAAAACATTACTCACTAAACTCAGCAATCGCGGTTTAACGGTGGGACTAGACGTTTCTACATATGTTTCAGGTGGTCGAATTAGTGACGCGCTTGAATACATTACTCACTAAACTCAGCAATCGCGGTTAAACGGTGGGACTAGAGGTTTCTTCATGGGTTTTAGGTCATCGAATTAGTGACGCGCTTGAATACATTACTCACTACACTCAGCAATTGCGGTTTAACGGTGGGACTAGACGTTTCTACATATGTTTCAGGTCAAGGAATTAGTGACGCGCTTGAAAACATTACTCACTATACTAAGCAATCGCGGTTTAACGGTGGGACTAGAGGATTCTTCATGTGTTTTAGGTCATCGAATTAGTGACGCGCTTGAATACATTACTCACTACACTCAACAATCGCGGTTTAACGGTGGGACTAGACGTTTCTACATATGTTTCAGGTCATCGAAATAGTGACGCGCTTGAATACCTTACTCAAAAAACTCAGCAATCGCGGTATAACGGTGGGACTTGATGTTTCTTCAAATGTTTCTGGTAAACGATTTAGTGACGCGCTTGAATACGTTACTCACTACACTAAGCAATCGCGGTTTAACGGTAGGACTAGACGTTTCTTCATATGTTTCAGGTCATCGAATTAGTGACGCGCTTGAAACCATTACTCACTACAATTAGCAATTGCGGTTTAACGGTGGGACTAGACGTTTCTACATATGTTTCAGGTCGTCGAATTAGTGACGCGCTTGAATACCTTACTCATTAAACTCAGCAATCGCGGTTTAACGGTGGGACTAGACGTTTCTACATATGTTTCAGGTCATCGAAATAGTGACGCGCTTGAATACCTTACTCATTAAACTCAGCAATCGCGGTATAACGGTGGGACTTGATGTTTCTTCAAATGTTTCTGGTAAACGATTTAGTGACGCGCTTGAATACGTTACTCACTACACTAAGCAATCGCGGTTTAACGGTAGGACTAGACGTTTCTTCATATGTTTCAGGTCATCGAATTAGTGACGCGCTTGAAAACATTACTCACTACAATCAGCAATTGCGGTTTAACGGTGGGACTAGACGTTTCTACACATGTTTCAGGTCGTCGAATTTGTGACAGGCTTGAATACATTACTCACTACACTCAGCAATCGCAGTTTAACGGTGGGACCAGATGTTTCTCCATACGTTTTACGTCATCGAATTGGTGACGCGCTTGCATACATTACTCACTTTATTTATCAATCGCGGGTTAACGGTGGGAGTACACAATTCTTCATATGTTTCCGGTCATCGAATTAGTGACGCGCTTGAATACATTACTCATACACTCAGCAATCGCGGTTTACCGGTGGGACTAGACGTTTCTCCATATGTTTCAGGTCATCGAATTAGTGACGCGCTTGAATACCATACTCATTAAACTCAGCAATCGCGGTTTACCGGTGGGACTAGATGTTTCTTCAAATGTTTCTGTAAACGATTTAGTGACGCGCTTGAATACCTTACTCACTTAACTAAGCAATCGCGGTTTAAGGGTGGGACTAGACGTTTCTTCATATGTTTCAGGTCATCGAATTGGTGACGCGCTTGAATACGTTACTCATTAAATTCAGCAATCACGGTTTAACGGTGGGACTTGATGTATCTTCAAATGTTTCTGGTAAACGAATTAGTGACTCGCTTGAGTACCTTACTCACTACACTAAGTAATCGCGGTTTAACGGCGGGACTAGACGTTTCTTCATATTCGTCGAATTAGTGACGCGCTTAAATACATTACTCATACACTCAGCAATCGCGGTTTAACGGTGGGAGTAGACGTTTCTCCATATGTTTCAGGTCATCGCATTGGTGACGTGGTTGAATACATTACTCACTAAACTCAGCAATCGTGGTTTAACGGTGGGACTAGACGTTTCTACATATGTTTCAGGTCAAGGAATTAGTGACGCACTTGAAAACATTACTCACTATACTCAGCAATCGCGGTTTAAATGTGGGACTAGACGTTTCTTCATATGTTTCAGGTCATCGAATTAGTGACGCGCTTGAAAACATTATTCACTACACTCAGCAATTGCGGTTTAACGGTGGGACTAGACGTTTCTACATATGATTCAGGTCAAGGAATTAGTGACGCGCTTGAAAACATTACTCACTATACTCAGCAATCGCGGTTAGACGGTGGGACTAGACGTTTCTACATATGTTTCAGGTGGTCGAATTAGTGACGCGCTTGAATACATTACTCACTAAACTCAGCAATCGCGGTTAAACGGTGGGACTAGAGGTTTCTTCATGTGTTTTAGGTCATCGAATTAGTGACGCGCTTGAATACATTACTCACTACACTCAGCAATTGCGGTTTAACGGTGGGACTAGACGTTTCTACATATGTCTCAGGTCAAGGAATTAGTGACACGCTTGAAAACATTACTCACTATACTAAGCAATCGCGGTTTAACGGTGGGACTAGAGGTTTCTTCATGTGTTTTAGGTCATCGAATTAGTGACGCGCTTGAATACATTACTCACTAAACTCAGCAATCGCGGTTAAACGGTGGGACTAGAGGTTTCTTCATGTGTTTTAGGTCATCGAATTAGTGACGCGCTTGAATACATTACTCACTAAACTCAGCAATCGCGGTTAAACGGTGGGACTAGAGGTTTCTTCATGTGTTTTAGGTCATCGAATTAGTGACGCGCTTGAATACATTACTCACTACACTCAGCAATTGCGGTTTAACGGTGGGACTAGACGTTTCTACATATGTTTCAGGTGAAGGAATTAGTGACGCGCTTGAAAATATTACTCACTATACTAAGCAATCGCGGTTTAACGGTGGGACTAGAGGATTCTTCATGTGTTTTAGGTCATCTAATTAGTGACGCGCTTGAATACATTACTCACTACACTCAACAATCGCGGTTTAACGGTGGGACTAGACGTTTCTACATATGTTTCAGGTCATCGAAATAGTGACGCGCTTGAATACCTTACTCATTAAACTCAGCAATCGCGGTATAACGGTGGGACTTGATGTTTCTTCAAATGTTTCTGGTAAACGATTTAGTGACGCGCTTGAATACGTTACTCACTACACTAAGCAATCGCGGTTTAACGGTAGGACTAGACGTTTCTTCATATGTTTCAGGTCGTCGAATTAGTGACGCGCTTGAATACATTACTCACTACAATTAGAAATTGCGGTTTAACGGTGGGTCTAGACGTTTCTACATGTGTTTCAGGTCGTCGAATTAGTGACGCGCTTGAATACCTTACTCATTAAACTCAGCAATCGTGGTTTACCGGTGGGACTTGATGTTTCTTCAAATGTTTCTGGTAAACGATTTAGTGACGCGCTTGAATACGTTACTCACTACAATCAGCAATTGCGGTTTAACGGTGGGACTAGACGTTTCTACACATGTTTCAGGTCGTCGAATTTGGAACAGGCTTGAATACATTACTCACTACACTCAGCAATCGCGGTTTAACGGTGGGACCAGATGTTTCTCCATACGTTTTACGTCATCGAATTGGTGACGCGCTTGCATACATTACTCACTTTATTTAGCAATCGCGGGTTAACGGTGGGAGTACACAATTCTTCATATGTTTCCGGTCATCGATTTAGTGACGCGCTTGAATACATTACACATACACTCAGCAATTGCGGTTTACCGGTGGGACTAGACGTTTCTCCATATGTTTCAGGTCATCGAATTAGTGACGCGCTTGAATACCATACTCATTAAACTCAGCAATCGCGGTTTACCGGTGGGACTAGATGTTTCTTCAAATGTTTCTGTAAACGATTTAGTGACGCGCTTGAATACCTTACTCACTTAACTAAGCAATCGCGGTTTAAGGGTGGGACTAGACGTTTCTTCATATGTTTCAGGTCATCGAATTGGTGACGCGCTTGAATACGTTACTCATTAAATTCAGCAATCACGGTTTAACGGTGGGACTTGATGTATCTTCAAATGTTTCTGGTAAACGAATTAGTGACTCGCTTGAGTACCTTACTCACTACACTAAGTAATCGCGGTTTAACGGCGGGACTAGACGTTTCTTCATATTCGTCGAATTAGTGACGCGCTTAAAAACATTACTCATACACTCAGCAATCGCGGTTTAACGGTGGGAAAAGACGTTTCTCCATATGTTTCAGGTCATCGAATTGGTGACGTGGTTGAATACATTACTCACTAAACTCAGCAATCGTGGTTTAACGGTGGGACTATACGTTTCTACATATGTTTCAGGTCAAGGAATTAGTGACGCGCTTGAAAACATTACTCACTATACTCAGCAATCGCGGTTTAAAGGTGGGACTAGACGTTTCTTCATATATTTCAGGTCATCGAATTAGTGACGCGCTTGAAAACATTATTCACTACACTCAGCAATTGCGGTTTAACGGTGGGACTAGACGTTTCTACATATGTTTCAGGTCAAGGAATTAGTGACGCGCTTGAAAACATTACTCACTATACTCAGCAATCGCGGTTAGACGGTGGGACTAGACGTTTCTACATATGTTTCAGGTGGTCGAATTAGTGATGCGCTTAAATACATTACTCACTAAACTCAGCAATCGCGGTTAAACGGTGGGACTAGAGGTTTCTTCATGTGTTTTAGGTCATCGAATTAGTGACGCGCTTGAATACATTACTCACTACACTCAGCAATTGCGGTTTAACGGTGGGACTAGACGTTTCTACATATGTTTCAGGTCAAGGAATTAGTGACGCGCTTGAAAATATTACTCACTATACTAAGCAATCGCGGTTTAACGGTGGGACTAGAGGTTTCTTCATGTGTTTTAGGTCATCGAATTAGTGACGCGCTTGAATACATTACTCACTAAACTCAGCAATCGCGGTTAAACGGTGGGACTAGAGGTTTCTTCATGTGTTTTAGGTCATCGAATTAGTGACGCGCTTGAATACATTACTCACTAAACTCAGCAATCGCGGTTAAACGGTGGGACTAGAGGTTTCTTCATATGTTTTAGGTCATCGAATTAGTGACGCGCTTGAATACATTACTCACTACACTCAGCAATTGCGGTTTAACGGTGGGACTAGACGTTTCTACATATGTTTCAGGTCAAGGAATTAGTGACGCGCTTGAAAATATTACTCACTATACTAAGCAATCGTGGTTTAACGGTGGGACTAGACGTTTCTTCATATGTTTCAGTTCGTCGAATTAGTGACGCGCTTGAATACATTACTCACTACACTCAGCAATCGCGGTTTAACGGTGTAATGATTAATGTGCTTAGTGTAATGATTAATGTATTTAAGCGCGTCACTAATTCGACGAATATGAAGAAACGTCTGGTCCCGCCGTTAAACCGCGTTTGCTTTGTGTAGTGACTAAGGTATTCAAGCGCGTCACTAAATCGTTTACCAGAAACATTTAAAGAAACATCAAGTCCCACTGTTAAACCGCAATTGCTGAGTATAGTGAGTAATTTTTTCAAGCGCGTCACTAATTCGATGACCTGAAACATATGAAGAATCGTCTAGTCCCACCGTTAAACCGCGATTGCTGAGTGTAGTGAATAATGAATTAAAGCGCGTCACTAATTCGACGACCTGAAACATGCGAAGAAACGTCTAGTCCCAGCCTTCAACCGCGATTGCTTAGTTTAGGGAGTAAGGTATTCAAGCGCGTCATTAAATCGTTTACAGAAACATTTGAAGAAACATCTAGTCCCACCGGTAAACCGCGATTGCTGAGTTTAATGAGTAAGGTATTCAAGCGCGTCACTATTTTGATGACCTGAAACATATGGAGAAACGTCTAGTCCCACCGTTAAACCGCGAATGTTGAGTGTAGTGAGTAATGTATTCAAGCGCGTCACTAATTCGACGACCTGAAACATGCGAAGAAATGTCTAGTCCCACCGTTAAACCACGATTGCTGAGTTTAGTGAGTAATGTATTCAAGCGCGTCACTAATTCGACCACCAGAAACATACGAAGAATCGTCTAGTCCCACCGTTAAACCACGATTGCTTAGTGTAATGAGTAATGTATTTAAGCGCGTCACTAATTCGACGAATATGAAGAAACGTCTATTCCCACCGGTTAACCGTGATTGCTTACTGTAGTGAGTAAGGTATTCAAGCGCGTCACCAATTCGATGACCTGAAACATATGAAGAAACGTCTACTCCCACCGTTAAACCGCGATTGCTTAGTGTAGTGAGTAACGTATTCAAGCGAGTCACTAATTCGTTTACCAGAAACATTTGAAGAAACATCAAGTCCCACCGTTAAACCGCGATTGCTGAATTTAATGAGTAAGGTATTCAACCACGTCACCAATTCGATGACCTGAAACATATGGAGAAACGTCTACTCCCACCGTTAAACCGCGATTGCTGAGTGTATGAGTAATGTATTTAAGCGCGTCACTAATTCGACGAATATGAAGAAACGTCTAGTCCCGCCGTTAAACCGTGATTACTTAGTTTAGTGAGTAACGTATTCAAGCGCGTCACTAAATCGTTTACCAGAAACATTTGAAGAAACATCAAGTCCAACTGTTAAACCGCGATTGCTGGGTTTAACAAGTAAGGTATTTAAGTGCTTCACTAATTCGATGACCAGAAACATATGAATAAACATCTAGTCCAACCGTTAAACCGCGATTGTTGAGTGTAGTGAGTAAAGTATTCAAGCGCGTCACTAATTCGATGACCTGAAACATATGAGAAACACATGCAGAAACTTCTAGTCCCACCGTAAACCGCGATTGCTAAATAAAGTGAGTAAGGTATTCAAGCGCGTCTTTAATTCGATGACATGAAACATATGAAGAAACGTCTAGTCCCACCATTAAACTGCGATTCCTGAGTGTAATGAATAAGTTATTCAAGCGCTTCACCAATTCGATGACCAGAAACATATGAAGAATTGTGTACTCCAACCGTTAAACCGCGATTGCTAATTTTAGTGAGTACGGTAGTCAAGCGCGTCACTAATTCGATTACAGGAAACATAACAAGAAATGTCTCGTCCCACCGTTAAACCGCGATTGCTGAGTGTAGTGAGTAATGTATTCGAGCGCGTCACTAATTCGATACCTGAAACATGCGAAGAAACGTCGAGTCCCACCGTTAAACCACGATTGCTTAGTGTAATGAGTAATGTATTTAAGCGCGTCACTAATTTGACGAATATGAAGAAATGTCTAGTCCCGCAGTTAAACCACGATTGCTTGGTGTACTGAGTAACGTAATCAAGCGCGTCACTAAATCGTATACCAGAAACATTTAAAGAAACATTAAGTCCCACTGTTAAACCGCGATTGCTGAGTTTAATGAGTAAGGTATTTAAGTGCGTCACTAATTCGATGACTGGAAACATATGAAGAATTGTGTACTCCCACCGTTAAACCGCAATTGTTAATTGTCGTGAGTACGGTAGTTAAGCGCGACACAAATTCGATAACAGGAAACATATCAAGAAACGTCTAGTCCCATTGTTAAACCGCAATTGCTTAGTGTAGTGAGTAACGTATTCAAGCGAGTCACTAATTCGTTTACCAGAAACATTTGAAGAAACATCAAGTCCCACCGTTAAACCGCGATTGCTGAATTTAATGAGTAAGGTATTCAACCACGTCACCAATTCGATGACCTGAAACATATGAAGAAACGTCTACTCCCACCGTTAAACCGCGATTGCTTAGTGTAGTGAGTAAGGTATTCAAGCGCGTCACCAATTCGATGACCTGAAACATATGAAGAAACGTCTACTCCCACCGTTAAACCACGATTGCTTAGTGTAATGAGTAATGTATTTAAGCGCGTCACTAATTCGACGAATATGAAGAAACGTCTATTCCCACCGGTTAACCGTGATTGCTTACTGTAGTGAGTAAGGTATTCAAGCGCGTCACCAATTCGATGACCTGAAACATATGAAGAAACGTCTACTCCCACCGTTAAACCGCGATTGCTTAGTGTAGTGAGTAACGTATTCAAGCGAGTCACTAATTCGTTTACCAGAAACATTTGAAGAAACATCAAGTCCCACCGTTAAACCGCGATTGCTGAATTTAATGAGTAAGGTATTCAACCACGTCACCAATTCGATGACCTGAAACATATGGAGAAACGTCTACTCCCACCGTTAAACCGCGATTGCTGAGTGTATGAGTAATGTATTTAAGCGCGTCACTAATTCGACGAATATGAAGAAACGTCTAGTCCCGCCGTTAAACCGTGATTACTTAGTTTAGTGAGTAACGTATTCAAGCGCGTCACTAAATCGTTTACCAGAAACATTTGAAGAAACATCAAGTCCAACCGTTAAACCGCGATTGCTGGGTTTAACAAGTAAGGTATTTAAGTGCTTCACTAATTCGATGACCAGAAACATATGAATAAACATCTAGTCCAACCGTTAAACCGCGATTGTTGAGTGTAGTGAGTAAAGTATTCAAGCGCGTCACTAATTCGATGACCTGAAACATATGAGAAACATATGCAGAAACTTCTAGTCCCACCGTAAACCGCGATTGCTAAATAAAGTGAGTAAGGTATTCAAGCGCGTCTTTAATTCGATGACATGAAACATATGAAGAAACGTCTAGTCCCACCATTAAACTGCGATTCCTGAGTGTAATGAATAAGTTATTCAAGCGCTTCACCAATTCGATGACCAGAAACATATGAAGAATTGTGTACTCCAACCGTTAAACCGCGATTGCTAATTTTAGTGAGTACGGTAGTCAAGCGCGTCACTAATTCGATTACAGGAAACATAACAAGAAATGTCTCGTCCCACCGTTAAACCGCGATTGCTGAGTGTAGTGAGTAATGTATTCGAGCGCGTCACTAATTCGATACCTGAAACATGCGAAGAAACGTCGAGTCCCACCGTTAAACCACGATTGCTTAGTGTAATGAGTAATGTATTTAAGCGCGTCACTAATTTGACGAATATGAAGAAATGTCTAGTCCCGCAGTTAAACCGCGATTGCTTGGTGTACTGAGTAACGTAATCAAGCGCGTCACTAAATCGTATACCAGAAACATTTAAAGAAACATTAAGTCCCACTGTTAAACCGCGATTGCTGAGTTTAATGAGTAAGGTATTTAAGTGCGTCACTAATTCGATGACTGGAAACATATGAAGAATTGTGTACTCCCACCGTTAAACCGCAATTGTTAACTGTCGTGAGTACGGTAGTTAAGCGCGACACAAATTCGATAACAGGAAACATATCAAGAAACGTCTAGTCCCATTGTTAAACCGCAATTGCTTAGTGTAGTGAGTAACGTATTCAAGCGAGTCACTAATTCGTTTACCAGAAACATTTGAAGAAACATCAAGTCCCACCGTTAAACCGCGATTGCTGAATTTAATGAGTAAGGTATTCAACCACGTCACCAATTCGATGACCTGAAACATATGGAGAAACGTCTACTCCCACCGTTAAACCGCGATTGCTGAGTGTATGAGTAATGTATTTAAGCGCGTCACTAATTCGACGAATATGAAGAAACGTCTAGTCCCGCCGTTAAACCGTGATTACTTAGTTTAGTGAGTAACGTATTCAAGCGCGTCACTAAATCGTTTACCAGAAACATTTGAAGAAACATCAAGTCCAACCGTTAAACCGCGATTGCTGGGTTTAACAAGTAAGGTATTTAAGTGCTTCACTAATTCGATGACCAGAAACATATGAATAAACATCTAGTCCAACCGTTAAACCGCGATTGTTGAGTGTAGTGAGTAAAGTATTCAAGCGCGTCACTAATTCGATGACCTGAAACATATGAGAAACATATGCAGAAACTTCTAGTCCCACCGTAAACCGCGATTGCTAAATAAAGTGAGTAAGGTATTCAAGCGCGTCTTTAATTCGATGACATGAAACATATGAAGAAACGTCTAGTCCCACCATTAAACTGCGATTCCTGAGTGTAATGAATAAGTTATTCAAGCGCTTCACCAATTCGATGACCAGAAACATATGAAGAATTGTGTACTCCAACCGTTAAACCGCGATTGCTAATTTTAGTGAGTACGGTAGTCAAGCGCGTCACTAATTCGATTACAGGAAACATAACAAGAAATGTCTCGTCCCACCGTTAAACCGCGATTGCTGAGTGTAGTGAGTAATGTATTCGAGCGCGTCACTAATTCGATACCTGAAACATGCGAAGAAACGTCGAGTCCCACCGTTAAACCACGATTGCTTAGTGTAATGAGTAATGTATTTAAGCGCGTCACTAATTTGACGAATATGAAGAAATGTCTAGTCCCGCAGTTAAACCGCGATTGCTTGGTGTACTGAGTAACGTAATCAAGCGCGTCACTAAATCGTATACCAGAAACATTTAAAGAAACATTAAGTCCCACTGTTAAACCGCGATTGCTGAGTTTAATGAGTAAGGTATTTAAGTGCGTCACTAATTCGATGACTGGAAACATATGAAGAATTGTGTACTCCCACCGTTAAACCGCAATTGTTAATTGTCGTGAGTACGGTAGTTAAGCGCGACACAAATTCGATAACAGGAAACATATCAAGAAACGTCTAGTCCCATTGTTAAACCGCAATTGCTAAGTGTAATGAATAAGGTATTAGAGCGATTCACCAATTCGGTGACCAGAAACATATGAAGAAACGTCTCGTCTCACCGTTAAACCGCGTTTGCTGAGTGTAGTGGGTAATGTATTAAAGCGCGTCACTAATTCGACGACCTGAAACATGCGAAGAGACGTCTAGTCCCACCCTTAAACCGCGATAGCTTAGTGTAATGAGTAATGTATTTAAGCGCGTCACTAATTCGACGAATATGAAGAAACGTCTATTCTCACCGTTAAACCGCGATTGCTGAGTTTAATGAGTAAGGTATTCAAGCGCGTCACTATTTCGATGACCTGAACCATATGGAGAAACATCTAGTCACACCGTTAAACCGCGATTGTTGAGTGTAGTGAGTAATGTTTTCAAGCGCGTCACTAATTCGATGACCTGAAACATATGAAGAAACGTCTAGTCCCACCCTTAAACCGCGATTGCTTAGTTTAGTGAGTAAGGTATTCACGCGCGTCACTAAATCGTTTACAGAAACATTTGAAGAAACATCTAGTCCCACCGATAAACCGCGATTGCTGAGTTTAATGAGTAAGTTATTAAAGCGCGTCACTAATTCGATGACCTAAAACATATGGAGAAACGTCTAGTCCCACCGTTAAACCGCGATTGCTGAGTGTATGAGTAATGTATTCAAGCGCGTCACTAATTCGATGACCTAAAACATATGAAGAAACTTCTAGTCCCACCGTTATCCCGCGATTGCTAAATAAAGTGAGTAATGTATGCAAGCGAGTCGCCAATTCGATGACGTAAAACATATGGAGAAACATCTAGTCCCACCGTTAAACTGCGATTGCTGAGTGTAGTGAGTAATGTATTCAAGCGCGTCACTAATTCGACGACCTGAAACATATGTAGAAACGTCTAGTCCCACAGTTAAACCGCAATTGCTGAGTGTAGTGAGTAATGTTTTCAAGCGCGTCACTAATTCGATGACCTGAAACAAATGAAGAAACGTCTAGTACCACCGTCAAACCGCGATTGCTTAGTGGAGTGAGTAACGTATTCAAGTGCGTCACTAATTCGATGACCTAAAACACATTAAGAAACCTCTAGACCCACCGTTAAACCACGATTGCTGAGTTAAGTGAGTAATGTATTCAAGCGCGTCACTAATTCGACCACCTGAAACATATGTAGAAACGTCTAGTCCCACCGTTAAACCGCGAATGCTAAGTATAGTGAGTAATGTTTTCAAGCGCGTCACTAATTCGATGACCTGAAACATATGAAGAATCGTCTAGTCACACTTTTAAACCGCGATTGCTGAATGTAGTGAGTAATGTATTCAAGAATTTCACTAATTCGACGACCTGAAACATGCGAAGAAACGTCTAGTCCCACCGTTAAACCACGATTGCTTAGTGTAATAAGTAATGTATTTAAGCGCGTCACTAATTCGACGAATATGAAAAAACGTCCATTCCCACCGTTAAACCGCGATTGATTAGTGTAGTGAGAAAGGTATTCAAGCGAGTCACTATTACGTTTACCAGAAACATTTGAAGAAACATCAAGTCCCACCGTTAAACTGCGATTGCTGAATTTAATGAGTAAGGTATTCAAGCGCCTCACCAATTCGACGACCTACAACATATGAAGAAACGTCTAGTCCCACCTTTAAACCGCGATTGCTGAGTTTAATGAGTAAGGTATTCAAGCGCGTCACTAATTCGATGACCTGAAACATATGGAGAAACGTCTAGTCCCACCGTTAAACCGCAATTGGTGAGTGTAATGAGTAATGTATTTAAGCGCGTCACTAATTCGACGAATATGAAGAAACGTCTAGTCCCGCCGTAAAACCGCGATTACTTAGTGTAGTGAGTAAAATATTCAAGCGCGTCACTAAATCGTTTACCAGAAACATTTGAAGAAACATCAAGTCCGACTGTTAAACCGCGATTGCTGAGTTTAATAAGTAAGGTATTTAAGGGCTTCACTAATTCGAGGACCGGAAACATGTGAAGAATTGTGTACTCCCACTGTTAAACCGCGATTGTTAATTGTTGTGAGTACGGTAGTCTAGCGCGTCACTAATTCGATAACAGGAAACATATCAAGAAACGTCTCGTCCCACCGTTAAACCGCGATTGCTGAGTTTAGTGAGTAATGTATTTAAGCGCGTCACTAATTCGATGACTTGAAACATATGAAGAAACGTCTAGTCCCACCATTAAACTGTGATTCCTGAGTATAATGAAGAAGGTATTCAAGCGCTTCACCAATTTGATGACCTGAAACATATGGAGAACCGTCTGGTCCCACCGGTAATCCGCGATGTCTGAGTGTAGTGAGTACTGTATTCAAGCGCGTCACTAATTCGATGACTTAAAACATATGAAGAAACTTCTAGTCCCACCGTTAAACCGCGATTGCTAAATAACGTGAGTAAGGTATGCAAGCACGTCACCAATTCGATGACGTGAAACATATGAAGATACATCTAGTCCCACCGTTAAACCGTGATTACTGAGTGTAGTGAGTAATGTATTCAAGCGCGTCAATAATTCGACGGCCTGAAACATATGTAGAAACGTCTAGTCCCACCGTTAAACCGCGATTGCTGAGTGTAGTGAGTAATTTTTTCAAGCGCGTCACTAATTCGATGACCTGAAACATATGGAGAAACGTCTAGTCCAACCGTTAAACCGCGATTGCTTAGTGTAGTGAGTAACGTATTCAAGCGCGTCACTAAATCATTTACCAGAAACATTTGAAGAAACATCAAGTCCCACTGTTAAACCGCGATTGCTGAGTTTAATGAGTAAGGTATTTAAGTGCTTCACTAATTCGGTAACCAGAAACATATGAAGAATAGTGTACTCCCACCGTTAAACCGCGATTGCTAATTATAGTGAGTAAGGTAGTCAAGCGCGTCACTAATTCGATAACAGGAAACATATCAAGAAACGTCTCGTCCCACCGTTAACCTGCGATTGCTGAGTTTAGTGAGTAATGTATTTAAGCGCGTCAGTAATTCGATGACCTGTAACACGCGAAGACACGTCTAGTCCCATTTTTAAACCGCAATTGCTGAGTGTGGTGAATAAGGTATTAGAGCGATTCACAAATTCGATGACCAGAAACATATGAAGAAACGTCTCGTCCCACCGTTAAAGCGCGATTACTGAGTGTAGTGAGTAATGTATTCAAGCGCGTCACTATTCGATGACCTGAAACATATGAAGAAAAATCTAGTACCACCGTTAAACCGCGATTGCTGAGTGTAGTGAGTAAGGTATTCAAGCGAGTCACTAATTCGTTTACCAGAAACATTTGAAGAAACATCAAGTCCCACCGTTAAACCGCGATTGCTGAATTTAATGAGTAAGGTATTCAAGCGCGTCCTTAAATCGTTTACAGAAACATTTAAAGAAACATCTAGTCCCCCCGGTAAACCGCGATTGCTGAGTTTAATGAGTAAGGTATTCAAGCGCGTCACTAATTCGATGACCTAAAACATATGAAGAAACTTCTGGTCCCACCGTTAAACCGCGATTCCTAAATAAAGTGAGTAATGTATGTAAGCGCGTCACCAATTCGATGACGTGAAACATGTGGAGAAACATCTAGTTCCACCGTTAAACCGCGATTGCTGAGTGTATTGAGTAATGTATTCAAGCGCGTCACTAATTCGACGACCTGAAACATATGAAGAAACTTCTGGTCCCACCGTTAAACCGCGATTCCTAAATAAAGTGAGTAATGTATGTAAGCGCGTCACCAATTCGATGACGTGAAACATGTGGAGAAACATCTAGTTCCACCGTTAAACCGCGATTGCTGAGTCTATTGAGTAATGTATTCAAGCGCGTCACTAATTCGACGACCTGAAACATATGTAGAAACGTCTAGTCCCACCGTTAAACCGCGATTGCTTAGTGTAGTGAGTAACGAATTCAAGCGCGTCACTAAATCGTTTACCAGAAACATTTGAAGAAACATCAAGCTCCACCGTTAAACCGCGATTGCTGAGTTTAATGAGTAAGGTACTTAAGTGCTTCACTAATTCGATGACCAGAAACATATGAAGAATTGTGTACTCCAACCGTTAAACCGCGATTGTTAATTTTAATGAGTACGGTTGTAAAGCGCGTCACTAATTCGATGACCAGAAACATATGAAGAAACATCTAGTCCAACCGTTAAACCGCGATTGCTGAGTGTAGTGATTAAAGTATTCCCGCGCGTCACTAATTCGATGACCTGAAACATATGAAGAAACTTCTAGTCCCAACGTAAACCACGATTGCTGAGTGTAGTGAGTATGTATTCGAGCGCGTCACTAATTCGGTGACCTGAAACATGCGAAGAAACGTCTAGTCCCACTGTTAAACCGCGATTGCCAATTGACGTGAGAACGGTAGTCAAACTCGACACAAATTCGATAACAGGAAACATATCAAGAAACGTGTAGTCCCATTGTTAAACCGCAATTGCTGAGTGTGATGAATAAGGTATTAGAGCGATTCACCAATTCGATGACCAGAAACATATGAAAAAACGTCTCGTCCCACCGTAAAACCGCGATTTCTGATTGTAGTGAGTAATGTATTAAAACGCGTCACTAATTCGACGACCTGAAACATGCGAAGAAACCTCTAGTCCCACCCTTAAACCTCGATTGCTTAGTTTAGTGAGTAAGGTATTCAAGCGCGTCATTAAATCGTTTACAGAAACATTTGAAGAATCATCTAGTCCCACCGGTAAACCGCGATTGCTTAGTGTAATGAGTAATGTATTTAAGCGCGTCACTAATTCGACGAATATGAAGAAACGTCTATTCCCACCGTTAAACCGCGATTGCTTAGTGTAGTGAGTAAGGTATTCAAGCGAGTCACTAATTCGTTTACCAGAAACATTTGAAGAAACATCATGTCCCTCCGTTAAACTGCTATTGCTGAATTTAATGAGTAAGGTATTCAAGCGCGTCACCAATTCGATGAACTTAAACATTTGAAGAAACTTCTAGTCCCACCGTTAAACCGCGATTGCTTAGTAAAGTGAGTAAGGTATTCAAGCGCGTCACCAATTCGATGACCTGAAACATATGAAGAAACGTCTATTCCCACCGTTAAACCGCGATTGCTGAGTGTAATGAGTAAGTTATTCAAGCGCTTCACTAATTCGATGACCAAAAACATATGAAGAATCGTCTGTCCCACCGTTAAACCATGGTTTCTGATTGTCGTAGATACATAACTCAAGCGCGACACAAATTCGATAACAAGAAACATATCAAGAAACGTCTAGTCCCATTGTTAAACCGCAAGTGCTGAGTTTAATGAATAAGGTATTAGCGCGCTTCACCAATTCGATGACCAGAAACATATGAGGAAACGTCTCGTCCCACCGTTAACCCGCGATTGCTAAGTATAGTGAGTAAGGTATTCAAGCGCGTCACTAAATGGTTTACCAGAAACATTTGAAGAAACATCTAGTCCCATCGTTAAACCGCGATTGCTGAGTTTAATGAGTAAGATATTTAAGTTCGTCAATAATTCGATGACCAAAAACATATGAAAAATCGTCTATCCCACCGTTAAACCGTGATTTCTGATTGTCGTAGGTACAGAACTCAAGCGCGGAACAAATTCGATAACAAGAAACATATCAAGAAACGTCTAGTCCCATTGTTAATCCGCAATTGCTGAGTGTAATGAATAAGGTATTACAGCGCTTCACCAATTCGATGACCAGAAACATATGAAGAAACATCTAGTCCCACCGTTAAACTGCGATTGCTAAGTATAGTGAGTAAGGTATTCAAGCGCGTCACTCATCGTTTACCAGAAACATTTGAAGAAACATCTAGTCCCATCGTTAAACTGCGATTGCTGAGTTTAATGAGTAAGGTATTTAAGTGCGTCACTAATTCGATGACCGGAAACATATGAAGGATTGTGTACTCCCACTGTTAAACCGCGATTGCTAATTGTAGTGAGTACGGTAGTCAAGCGCGTCACTAAATCGATGACCAAAAGCATATGAAGAATCGTGTAGTCCCACCGTTAAACCACGATTGCTGAGTGTAGTGAGTAATGTATTCAAGCTTGTCACTAATTCAACGACCTGAAACATATGAAGAAACGTCTAGTCCCACCATTAAACCGTGATTGCTGAGTGAAGTGAGTAATGTATTCAAGCGCGTCAGTAATTAGATGACCTGAAACATGCGAAGAAACGTCTAGTCCAACCGTTAAACCGCGATTGCTGAATTTAATGAGACTAGTCACCAATTCGGTGACCAGAAACATATGAAGAAACGTCTCGTCTCACCGTTAAACCGCGTTTGCTAAGTGTAGTGGGTAATGTATTAAAGCGCGTCACTAATTCGACGACCTGAAACATGCGAAGAGACGTCTAGTCCCACCCTTAAACCGCGATTGCTTTGTTTAGTGAGTAAAGTATTCAAGCGCGTCATTAAACCGTTTACAGAAACATTTGAAGAAACATCTAGTCCCACCGGTAAACCGCGATTGCTGAGTTTAATGAGTAAGGTATTCAAGCGCGTCACTATTTCAATGACC
This sequence comes from Flexamia atlantica, assembly GCA_035578135.1. Taxonomy (NCBI): domain Eukaryota; kingdom Metazoa; phylum Arthropoda; class Insecta; order Hemiptera; family Cicadellidae; genus Flexamia; species Flexamia atlantica. The sequence continues at coordinate 1,027,159 of JAQJVK010000033.1, forward strand.
TGAACCATATAGAGAAACATCTAGTCACACCGTTAAACCGCGATTGTTGAGTGTAGTGAGTAAAGTATTCAAGCGCGTCACTAATTCGATGACCTGAAACATATGAGAAACATATGAAGAAACTTCTAGTCCCAACGTAAACCGCGATTGCTTTGTTTAGTGAGTAAAGTATTCAAGCGCGTCATTAAACCGTTTACAGAAACATTTGAAGAAACATCTAGTCCCACCGGTAAATCGCGATTGCTGAGTTTAATGACTAAGGTATTCAAGCGCGTCACTATTTCGATGACCTGAACCATATGGAGAAACATCTAGTCACACCGTTAAACCGCGATTGTTGAGTGTAGTGAGTAATGTATTCAAGCGCGTCACTAATTCGACCACCTGAAACATATGTAGAAACGTCTAATCCCACCGTTAAACCGCGATTGCTGAGTATAGTGAGTAAGTTTTCAAGCGCGTCACTAATTCGATGACCTGAAACATATGAAGAATCGTCTAGTCCCACCGTTAAACCGCGATTGCTGAGTGTAGTGAGTAATGTATTTAAGCGCGTCACTAATTTGACGACCTGAAACATGCGAAGAAACGTCTAGTCCCACCGTTAAACCACGATAGCTTAGTGTAATGAGTAATGTATTTAAGCGCGTCACTAATTCGACGAATATGAAGAAACGTCTATTCTCACCGTTAAACCGCGATTGCTGAGTATAGTGAGTAATGTTTTCAAGCGCGTCACTAATTCGACGACCTGAAACATATGTAGTAACGTCTAGTCCCACCGTTAAACCGCAATTGCTGAGTGTAGTGAGTAAGGTATTCAAGCGCGTCACCAATTCGATGACCTGAAACATATGAAGAAACGTCTAGTCCCACCCTTAAACCGCGATTGCTTAGTTTAGTGAGTAAGGTATTCACGCGCGTCACTAAATCGTTTACAGAAACATTTGAAGAAACATCTAGTCCCACCGATAAACCGCGATTGCTAAGTTTAATGAGTAAGGTATTCACGCGCGTCACTAATTCGTTTACAGAAACATTTGAAGAAACATCTAGTCCCACCGTTAAACCGCGATTGCTGAGTGTATGAGTAATGTATTCAAGCGCGTCACTAATTCGATGACCTAAAACATATGAAGAAACTTCTAGTCCCACCGTTATCCCGCGATTGCTAAATAAAGTGAGTAATGTATGCAAGCGAGTCGCCAATTCGATGACGTAAAACACATGGAGAAACATCTAGTCCCACCGTTAAACTGCGATTGCTGAGTGTAGTGAGTAATGTATTCAAGCGCGTCACTAATTCGACGACCTGAAACATATGTAGAAACGTCTAGTCCCACCGTTAAACCGCAATTGCTGAGTGTAGTGAGTAATGTTTTCAAGCGCGTCACTAATTCGATGACCTGAAACATATGAAGAAACGTCTAGTACCACCGTTAAACCGCGATTGCTTAGTGGAGTGAGTAACGTATTCAAGTGCGTCACTAATTCGATGACCTAAAACACATTAAGAAACCTCTAGACCCACCGTTAAACCACGATTGCTGAGTTAAGTGAGTAATGTATTCAAGCGCGTCACTAATTCGACCACCTGAAACATATGTAGAAACGTCTAGTCCCACCGTTAAACCGCGAATGCTAAGTATAGTGAGTAATGTTTTCAAGCGCGTCACTAATTCGATGACCTGAAACATATGAAGAATCGTCTAGTCACACTTTTAAACCGCGATTGCTGAATGTAGTGAGTAATGTATTCAAGAATTTCACTAATTCGACGACCTGAAACATGCGAAGAAACGTCTAGTCCCACCGTTAAACCACGATTGCTTAGTGTAATAAGTAATGTATTTAAGCGCGTCACTAATTCGACGAATATGAAAAAACGTCCATTCCCACCGTTAAACCGCGATTGATTAGTGTAGTGAGAAAGGTATTCAAGCGAGTCACTATTACGTTTACCAGAAACATTTGAAGAAACATCAAGTCCCACCGTTAAACTGCGATTGCTGAATTTAATGAGTAAGGTATTCAAGCGCCTCCCCAATTCGACGACCTACAACATATGAAGAAACGTCTAGTCCCACCTTTAAACCGCGATTGCTGAGTTTAATGAGTAAGGTATTCAAGCGCGTCACTAATTCGATGACCTGAAACATATGGAGAAACGTCTAGTCCCACCGTTAAACCGCAATTGGTGAGTGTAATGAGTAATGTATTTAAGCGCGTCACTAATTCGACGAATTTGAAGAAACGTCTAGTCCCGCCGTAAAACCGCGATTACTTAGTGTAGTGAGTAAAATATTCAAGCGCGTCACTAAATCGTTTACCAGAAACATTTGAAGAAACATCAAGTCCCACTGTTAAACCGCGATTGCTGAGTTTAATAAGTAAGGTATTTAAGGGCTTCACTAATTCGATGACCGGAAACATATGAAGAATTGTGTACTCCCACTGTTAAACCGCGATTGTTAATTGTAGTGAGTACGGTAGTCTAGCGCGTCACTAATTCGATAACAGGAAACATATCAAGAAACGTCTCGTCCCACCGTTAAACCGCGATTGCTGAGTTTAGTGAGTAATGTATTTAAGCGCGTCACTAATTCGATTACTTGAAACATATGAAGAAACGTCTAGTCCCACCATTAAACTGTGATTCCTGAGTATAATGAAGAAGGTATTCAAGCGCTTCACCAATTTGATGACCTGAAACATATGGAGAACCGTCTGGTCCCACCGGTAATCCGCGATGTCTGAGTGTAGTGAGTACTGTATTCAAGCGCGTCACTAATTCGATGACTTAAAACATATGAAGAAACTTCTAATCCCACCGTTAAACCGCGATTGCTAAACAACGTGAGTAAGGTATGCAAGCACGTCACCAATTCGATGACGTGAAACATATGGAGATACATCTAGTCCCACCGTTAAACCGTGATTACTGAGTGTAGTGAGTAATGTATTCAAGCGCGTCAATAATTCGACGGCCTGAAACATATGTAGAAACGTCTAGTCCCACCCTTAAACCGCGATTGCTGAGTGTAGTGAGTAATTTTTTCAAGCGCGTCACTAATTCGATGACCTGAAACATATGGAGAAACGTCTAGTCCAACCGTTAAACCGCGATTGCTTAGTGTAATGAGTAATGTAATTAAGCGCGTCACTAATTCGACAAATATGAAGAAACGTCTAGTCCCGCCGTTAAACCGCGATTGCTTCGTGTAGTGAGTAACGTATTCAAGCGCGTCACTAAATCGTTTACCAGAAACATTTGAAAAAACATCAAGTCCCACTGTTAAACCGCGATTGCTGAGTTAAATGAGTAAGGTATTTAAGTGCGTCACTAATTCGATGACCGGAAACATATGAAAAATTGTGTACTCCCACTGTTAAACCACGATTGCTAATTGTAGTGAGTACGGTAGTCAAGCGCGTCACTAATTCGATAACAGGAAACATATCAAGAAACGTCTCGTCCCACCGTTAACCTGCGATTGCTGAGTTTAGTGAGTAATGTATTTAAGCGCGTCAGTAATTCGATGACCTGTAACACGCGAAGACACGTCTAGTCCCATTTTTAAACCGCAATTGCTGAGTGTGGTGAATAAGGTATTAGAGCGATTCACAAATTCGATGACCAGAAACGTATGAAGAAACGTCTCGTCCCACCGTTAAAGCGCGATTGCTGAGTGTAGTGAGTAATGTATTCAAGCGCGTCACTATTCGACGACCTGAAACATATGAAGAAAAATCTAGTACCACCGTTAAACCGCGATTGCTGAGTGTAGTGAGTAAGGTATTAGAGCGAGTCACTAATTCGTTTACCAGAAACATTTGAAGAAACATCAAGTCCCACCGTTAAACCGCGATTGCTGAATTTAATGAGTAAGGTATTCAAGCGCGTCCTTAAATCGTTTACAGAAACATTTAAAGAAACATCTAGTCCCCCCGGTAAACCGCGATTGCTGAGTTTAATGAGTAAGGTATTCAAGCGCGTCACTAATTCGATGACCTAAAACATATGAAGAAACTTCTGGTCCCACCGTTAAACCGCGATTCCTAAATAAAGTGAGTAATGTATGTAAGCGCGTCACCAATTCGATGACGTGAAACATGTGGAGAAACATCTAGTTCCACCGTTAAACCGCGATTGCTGAGTGTATTGAGTAATGTATTCAAGCGCGTCACTAATTCGCCGACCTGAAACATATGTAAAAACGTCTAGTCCCACCGTTAAACCGCGATTGCTTAGTGTAGTGAGTAACGAATTCAAGCGCGTCACTAAATCGTTTACCAGAAACATTTGAAGAAACATCAAGCTCCACCGTTAAACCGCGATTGCTGAGTTTAATGAGTAAGGTACTTAAGTGCTTCACTAATTCGATGACCAGAAACATATGAAGAATTGTGTACTCCAACCGTTAAACCGCGATTGTTAATTTTAATGAGTACGGTAGTAAAGCGCGTCACTAATTCGATGACCAGAAACATATGAAGAAACATCTAGTCCAACCGTTAAACCGCGATTGCTGAGTGTAGTGATTAAAGTATTCAAGCGCGTCACTAATTCGATGACCTGAAACATATGAAGAAACTTCTAGTCCCAACGTAAACCACGATTGCTGAGTGTAGTGAGTATGTATTCGAGCGCGTCACTAATTCGGTGACCTGAAACATGCGAAGAAACGTCTAGTCCCACTGTTAAACCGCGATTGCCAATTGTCGTGAGAACGGTAGTCAAACGCGACACAAATTCGATAACAGGAAACATATCAAGAAACGTGTAGTCCCATTGTTAAACCGCAATTGCTGAGTGTGATGAATAAGGTATTAGAGCGATTCACCAATTCGATGACCAGAAACATATGAAAAAACGTCTCGTCCCACCGTAAAACCGCGATTGCTGAGTGTAGTGAGTAATGTATTAAAACGCGTCACTAATTCGACGACCTGAAACATGCGAAGAAACCTCTAGTCCCACCCTTAAACCTCGATTGCTTAGTTTAGTGAGTAAGGTATTCAAGCGCGTCATTAAATCGTTTACAGAAACATTTGAAGAATCATCTAGTCCCACCGGTAAACCGCGATTGCTTAGTGTAATGAGTAATGTATTTAAGCGCGTCACTAATTCGACGAATATGAAGAAACGTCTATTCCCACCGTTAAACCGCGATTGCTTAGTGTAGTGAGTAAGGTATTCAAGCGAGTCACTAATTCGTTTACCAGAAACATTTGAAGAAACATCATGTCCCTCCGTTAAACTGCGATTGCTGAATTTAATGAGTAAGGTATTCAAGCGCGTCACCAATTCGATGAACTTAAACATTTGAAGAAACTTCTAGTCCCACCGTTAAACCGCGATTGCTTAGTAAAGTGAGTAAGGTATTCAAGCGCGTCACCAATTCGATGACCTGAAACATATGAAAAAACGTCTATTCCCACCGTTAAACCGCGATTGCTGAGTGTAATGAGTAAGTTATTCAAGCGCTTCACTAATTCGATGACCAAAAACATATGAAGAATCGTCTGTCCCACCGTTAAATCATGGTTTCTGATTGTCGTAGATACAGAACTCAAGCGCGACACAAATTCGATAACAAGAAACATATCAAGAAACGTCTAGTCCCATTGTTAAACCGCAAGTGCTGAGTTTAATGAATAAGGTATTAGCGCGCTTCACCAATTCGATGACCAGAAACATATGAGGAAACGTCTCGTCCCACCGTTAACCCGCGATTGCTAAGTATAGTGAGTAAGGTATTCAAGCGCGTCACTAAATGGTTTACCAGAAACATTTGAAGAAACATCTAGTCCCATCGTTAAACCGCGATTGCTGAGTTTAATGAGTAAGATATTTACGTTCGTCACTAATTCGATGACCAAAAACATATGAAAAATCGTCTATCCCACCGTTAAACCGTGATTTCTGATTGTCGTAGGTACAGAACTCAAGCGCGGAACAAATTCGATAACAAGAAACATATCAAGAAACGTCTAGTCCCATTGTTAATCCGCAATTGCTGAGTGTAATGAATAAGGTATTACAGCGCTTCACCAATTCGATGACCAGAAACATATGAAGAAACATCTAGTCCCACCGTTAAACTGCGATTGCTAAGTATAGTGAGTAAGGTATTCAAGCGCGTCACTCATCGTTTACCAGAAACATTTGAAGAAACATCTAGTCCCATCGTTAAACTGCGATTGCTGAGTTTAATGAGTAAGGTATTTAAGTGCGTCACTAATTCGATGACCGGAAACATATGAAGGATTGTGTACTCCCACTGTTAAACCGCGATTGCTAATTGTAGTGAGTACGGTAGTCAAGCGCGTCACTAAATCGATGACCAAAAACATATGAAGAATCGTGTAGTCCCACCGTTAAACCACGATTGCTGAGTGTAGTGAGTAATGTATTCAAGCTTGTCACTAATTCAACGACCTGAAACATATGAAGAAACGTCTAGTCCCACCATTAAACCGTGATTGCTGAGTGAAGTGAGTAATGTATTCAAGCGCGTCAGTAATTAGATGACCTGAAACATGCGAAGAAACGTCTAGTCCCACCGTTAAACCACGATTGCTGAGTGTAGTGAGTAATTTATTCAAGCGCGTCAGTAATTAGATGACCTGAAACATGCGAAGAAACGTCTAGTCCAACCGTTAAACCGCGATTGCTGAATTTAATGAGTAAGGTATTCAAGCGCGTCACCAATTCGATGACCTGAAACATATGAAGAAACGTCTAGTCCCACCCTTAAACCGCGATTGCTTAGTTTAGTGAGTAAGGTATTCAAGCGCGTCACCAATTCGATGACCTGAAAGAGATGAAGAATCGTCTAGTCCCACCGTTAAACCGCGATTGCTGATTGTGGTGAGTACGGTAGTCAAGCGCGTCACTAATACGATGAACTTAAACATATGAAGAAACTTCTAGTCCCACCGTTAAACCGCGATTGCTTAGTAAAGTGAGTAAGGTATTCAAGCGCGTCACCAATTCGATGACCTGAAACATATGAAGAAACGTCTATTCCCACCGTTAAACCGCGATTGCTGAGTGTAATGAGTAAGTTATTCAAGCGCTTCACTAATTCGATGACCAAAAACATATGAAGAATCGTCTGTCCCACCGTTAAACCGTGGTTTCTGATTGTCGTAGGTACAGAACTCAAGCGCGACACAAATTCGATAACAAGAAACATATCAAGAAACGTCTAGTCCCATTGTTAAACCGCAAGTGCTGAGTTTAATGAATAAGGTATTAGCGCGCTTCACCAATTCGATGACCAGAAACATATGAGGAAACGTCTCGTCCCACCGTTAACCCGCGATTGCTAAGTATAGTGAGTAAGGTATTCAAGCGCGTCACTAAATGGTTTACCGGAAACATTTGAAGAAACATCTAGTCCCATCGTTAAACCGCGATTGCTGAGTTTAATGAGTAAGATATTTACGTTCGTCACTAATTCGATGACCAAAAACATATGAAAATCGTCTATCCCACCGTTAAACCGTGATTTCTGATTGTCGTAGGTACAGAACTCAAGCGCGGAACAAATTCGATAACAAGAAACATATCAAGAAACGTCTAGTCCCATTGTTAATCCGCAATTGCTGAGTGTAATGAATAAGGTATTACAGCGCTTCACCAATTCGATGACCAGAAACATATGAAGAAACATCTAGTCCCACCGTTAAACTGCGATTGCTAAGTATAGTGAGTAAGGTATTCAAGCGCGTCACTCATCGTTTACCAGAAACATTTGAAGAAACATCTAGTCCCATCGTTAAACTGCGATTGCTGAGTTTAATGAGTAAGGTATTTAAGTGCGTCACTAATTCGATGACCGGAAACATATGAAGGATTGTGTACTCCCACTGTTAAACCGCGATTGCTAATTGTAGTGAGTACGGTAGTCAAGCGCGTCACTAAATCGATGACCAAAAACATATGAAGAATCGTGTAGTCCCACCGTTAAACCACGATTGCTGAGTGTAGTGAGTAATGTATTCAAGCTTGTCACTAATTCAACGACCTGAAACATATGAAGAAACGTCTAGTCCCACCATTAAACCGTGATTGCTGAGTGAAGTGAGTAATGTATTCAAGCGCGTCAGTAATTAGATGACCTGAAACATGCGAAGAAACGTCTAGTCCAACCGTTAAACCGCGATTGCTGAATTTAATGAGTAAGGTATTCAAGCGCGTCACCAATTCGATGACCTGAAACATATGAAGAAACGTCTAGTCCCACCCTTAAACCGCGATTGCTTAGTTTAGTGAGTAAGGTATTCAAGCGCGTCACCAATTCGATGACCTGAAAGAAATGAAGAATCGTCTAGTCCCACCGTTAAACCGCGATTGCTGATTGTGGTGAGTACGGTAGTCAAGCGCGTCACTAATACGATGAACTTAAACATATGAAGAAACTTCTAGTCCCACCGTTAAACCGCGATTGCTTAGTAAAGTGAGTAAGGTATTCAAGCGCGTCACCAATTCGATGACCTGAAACATATGAAGAAACGTCTATTCCCACCGTTAAACCGCGATTGCTGAGTGTAATGAGTAAGTTATTCAAGCGCTTCACTAATTCGATGACCAAAAACATATGAAGAATCGTCTGTCCCACCGTTAAACCGTGGTTTCTGATTGTCGTAGGTACAGAACTCAAGCGCGACACAAATTCGATAACAAGAAACATATCAAGAAACGTCTAGTCCCATTGTTAAACCGCAAGTGCTGAGTTTAATGAATAAGGTATTAGCGCGCTTCACCAATTCGATGACCAGAAACATATGAGGAAACGTCTCGTCCCACCGTTAACCCGCGATTGCTAAGTATAGTGAGTAAGGTATTCAAGCGCGTCACTAAATGGTTTACCAGAAACATTTGAAGAAACATCTAGTCCCATCGTTAAACCGCGATTGCTGAGTTTAATGAGTAAGATATTTACGTTCGTCACTAATTCGATGACCAAAAACATATGAAAAATCGTCTATCCCACCGTTAAACCGTGATTTCTGATTGTCGTAGGTACAGAACTCAAGCGCGGAACAAATTCGATAACAAGAAACATATCAAGAAACGTCTAGTCCCATTGTTAATCCGCAATTGCTGAGTGTAATGAATAAGGTATTACAGCGCTTCACCAATTCGATGACCAGAAACATATGAAGAAACATCTAGTCCCACCGTTAAACTGCGATTGCTAAGTATAGTGAGTAAGGTATTCAAGCGCGTCACTCATCGTTTACCAGAAACATTTGAAGAAACATCTAGTCCCATCGTTAAACTGCGATTGCTGAGTTTAATGAGTAAGGTATTTAAGTGCGTCACTAATTCGATGACCGGAAACATATGAAGGATTGTGTACTCCCACTGTTAAACCGCGATTGCTAATTGTAGTGAGTACGGTAGTCAAGCGCGTCACTAAATCGATGACCAAAAACATATGAAGAATCGTGTAGTCCCACCGTTAAACCACGATTGCTGAGTGTAGTGAGTAATGTATTCAAGCTTGTCACTAATTCAACGACCTGAAACATATGAAGAAACGTCTAGTCCCACCATTAAACCGTGATTGCTGAGTGAAGTGAGTAATGTATTCAAGCGCGTCAGTAATTAGATGACCTGAAACATGCGAAGAAACGTCTAGTCCCACCGTTAAACCACGATTGCTGAGTGTAGTGAGTAATGTATTCAAGCGCGTCAGTAATTAGATGACCTGAAACATGCGAAGAAACGTCTAGTCCAACCGTTAAACCGCGATTGCTGAGTGTAGTGAGTAATGTATTCAAGCGCGTCAGTAATTAGATGACCTGAAACATGCGAAGAAACGTCTAGTCCAACCGTTAAACCGCGATTGCTGAATTTAATGAGTAAGGTATTCAAGCGCGTCACCAATTCGATGACCTGAAACATATGAAGAAACGTCTAGTCCCACCCTTAAACCGCGATTGCTTAGTTTAGTGAGTAAGGTATTCAAGCGCGTCACCAATTCGATGACCTGAAAGAGATGTAGAATCGTCTAGTCCCACCGTTAAACCGCGATTGCTGATTGTGGTGAGTACGATAGTCAAGCGCGTCACTAATACGATGAACTTAAACATATGAAGAAACTTCTAGTCCCACCGTTAAACCGCGATTGCTTAATAAAGTGAGTAAGGTATTCAAGCGCGTCACCAATTCGATGACCTGAAACATATGAAGAAACGTCTATTCCCACCGTTAAACCGCGATTGCTGAGTGTAATGAGTAAGTTATTCAAGCGCTTCACTAATTCGATGACCAAACACATATGAAGAATCGTCTGTCCCACCGTTAAACCGTGGTTTCTGATTGTCGTAGGTACAGAACTCAAGCGCGACACAAATTCGATAACAAGAAACATATCAAGAAACGTCTAGTCCCATTGTTAAACCGCAAGTGCTGAGTTTAATGAATAAGGTATTAGCGCGCTTCACCAATTCGATGACCAGAAACATATGAGGAAACGTCTCGTCCCACCGTTAACCCGCGATTGCTAAGAATAGTGAGTAAGGTATTCAAGCGCGTCACTAAATGGTTTACCAGAAACATTTGAAGAAACATCTAGTCCCATCGTTAAGCCGCGATTGCTGAGTTTAATGAGTAAGATATTTACGTTCGTCACTAATTCGATGACCAAAAACATATGAAAAATCGTCTATCCCACCGTTAAACCGTGGTTTCTGATTGTCGTAGGTACAGAACTCAAGCGCGGAACAAATTCGATAACAAGAAACATATCAAGAAACGTCTAGTCCCATTGTTAATCCGCAATTGCTGAGTGTAATGAATAAGGTATTACAGCGCTTCACCAATTCGATGACCAGAAACATATGAAGAAACATCTAGTCCCACCGTTAAACTGCGATTGCTAAGTATAGTGAGTAAGGTATTCAAGCGCGTCACTCATCGTTTACCAGAAACATTTGAAGAAACATCTAGTCCCACCGTTAAACCGCGATTGCTGAGTGTAGTGAGTAATGTATTCAAGCTTGTCACTAATTCAACGACCTGAAACATATGAAGAAACGTCTAGTCCCACCATTAAACCGTGATTGCTGAGTGAAGTGAGTAATGTATTCAAGCGCGTCAGTAATTCGATGACCTGAAATATATGAAGAAACTTCTAGTCCCACCGTTAAACCGCAATTGCTGATTTTAATGAATAAGGTATTAGAGCGCTTCACCAATTCGATGACCAGAAACATATGAGGAAACGTCTCGTCCCACCGTTAAACCGCGATTGCTGAGTGTAGTGAGTAATGTATTTAAGCGCGTGACTAATTCGATGACCAGAAACATATGAAGAAACATCTAGTCCCATCGTTAATCCGGGATTGCTTATTGTAGTGAGTAAGGTATTCAAGCGCGTCACTAATTCGACGACCTGAAACATATTAAGAAACGTCTAGTCCCACCATTAAACCTTGATTGCTGAATGTAGTGAGTAATGTATTCAAGCGCGTCAGTAATTCGATGACCTGAAACATGCGAAGAAACGTCTAGTCTTACCGTTAAACCACGATTGCTTAGTGTAACGAGTAATGTATTTAAGCGCGTCTTTAATTCGACGAATATGAAGAAACGTCTAGTCCCACCGTTAAACCGCGATTGCTGAGTTTAGTGAGTAATGTATTTAAGCGCGTGACTAATTCGATGACCAGAAACATATGAAGAAACATCTAGTCCCATCGTTAATCCGGGATTGCTTATTGTAGTGAGTAAGGTATTTAAGCGCGTCACTAATTCGACGACCTGAAACATATTAAGAAAGGTCTAGTCCCACCATTAAACCGTGATTGCTGAGTGTAGTGAGTAATGTATTCAAGCGCGTCAGTAATTCGATGACCTGAAACATGCGAAGAAACGTCTAGTCACTCCGTTAAACCACGATTGCTTAGTGTAATGAGTAATGTATTTAAGCGCGTCTTTAATTCGACGAATATGAAGAAACGTCTAGTCCCACCGTTAAACCGCGATTGCTTAGTGTAGTGAGTAAGGTATTCAATCGCGTCACTAAATCGTTTACCAGGAACATTTGAAGAAACATCAAGTCCCACTGTTAAACCGCGATTGCTGAGCTTAATGAGTAAGGTATTTAAGCGCGTCACTAATTCGACGACCTGAAACATATTAAGAAACTTCTAGTCCCACCGCGATTGCTGAGTGTAGTGAGTAATGTATTCAAGCTTGTCACTAATTCGACGACCTGAAACATATGAAGAAACGCCTAGTCCCACCATTAAACCGTGATTGCTGAGTGAAGTGAGTAATGTAGTCAAGCGCGACACAAATTCGATAACAGAAAACATATCAAGAAATGTCTAGTCCCATTGTTAAACCGCAATTTCTGAGTGTGATGTTAAAAATAAAATCAAAAATGTCTTTATTTCCTTACATTACATAAAATATATACATTAAAGGGTTTATTTGAAATAATAAGTCCCACATAGGTCAATGACCTTTGCGTAGAACTGAGTCTTCTCAAGAAAAAAAAACTATTAGCACCCACTTCCACTTACATTAAAGTTAGAAACTAAAGACTAATTACATGTTTGCAAAAAAATATTATTAGGTGACAGCACAGACAGAGCGATAAAATATAAAACAAGAGATTTCTGACTGCAGTAACAACTTAAGACAGAAAAAAATGATTAAGAAAAGAGATATAATTTACGAAGTTAATGTTTTAACTATAAAAGAATATGTTTAAGGGATTTTTTAAAATTTGTATTAATTATAACTATGGTTTGTCGTAATCGGATCAACTTAGACGAGCACGGTAGTCAAATGTCAAGTCAGTCAAGCAGTGTCATAAATAGAAGTCAGTAGTTGTTCCGAGTTTTGTGCGCCTATCTCTAAAAGCCATGGGAACCGGACAATTGGCAAAGATTGGCCGAGCGGAGAAGGGACCCTTAATGAGCTACCTCTTGGCTAGGCGCTTTGGCCAAACTACCTGATATGGGGGAGGGGAAGAGAGAGAAGTAAGTCTCGTGGGGTTACCTCCCGTGAGCGGCGGGTGGGCTGAGCGGCGGGTGGGTTGAGCGGCGACTTTCAGGTAGACGAGGGTCAGAAGTGATTAGCCAGTTTACAACCCTTCCTTTGAGCGGCGGATTCTTTGGTCACCCTCTTTCTCTACCTTCGCTTGCACACGTTACCACCGGCACTAATGTGTATTGGTGGTTTTGTTTCTTCCCATTTTCTATACATCGCACCGTATTATGGATTCGGACTCTGCTTAGGTTCCGTAAAATAAAATGAGGAACTAAATAGATTTACTGAAATATTGAAATTATGTGTGTAACTGCGGTTATAAGAATAACACGATAGATTACCCATAACTAAGAATGTTTAACTATGTTACATTAAATTGCATTTCATCAGGTTTAAGATAGTACTAGTAAACCCGTTATGAGCAATTGTCATGTGTATTGCCTGCTAGATAAAAACAATAATGGTACAGTATTCTAGGACCATTTTTTAAATGATATGGTTAAACTTAAAAGCCACTTTCGGTAATACTGAGATTATTTACCTAAGTTCTTTATTAACAATATTTCTTGTGAATCTCTCAGGAGATTATTTAATTGAATGAATGAATGAATATAAAGATGTATTCCAGTAAAATACAAAAAAGTTACATTGCAAAATAAATTATCTGTACTTACATTAAACAGCAAAAAAACCTTGACGCATCTTCATGTATTATTAAGAGTAAATAAATAAATAAAGTTACATGCTATGAATATAAGTACCTTATTAAGTATAATGTAAAAAATTACAGACTGTAAGAAGGTCTATGGAATAAGCCGACATGGGCACAAATGCCTGTGCGTCAGCTTCGAGATGCGTCCTTAATAAAATTACCTTAATTTAGATGAGAAAAAAAATTGCAATGAGGGAGAACTGGAATAAAATTTATTATACCGGTAAAACTTAATTGTAAAAAGAATGTAGAAAACCAGAAAATGTAATTGAAAACTTAAAAAAAAATTGCAATATGAAAAACGTGATGAAATGATGGCAACACTACGACATGAAGCACTTCAGGCATGGCGGGGGAGGAGGGCGGAGAGGAGAGGCGAGCGGGAGTCGGTCAGTGCAACGGTCAAGTCATGGCGGGGGCCGCCGTCAGAGTCAGGCTCGTCTGTAAAATGGCGCAATTTAGGTTAAATTGTAGATAGTTCAAGTTTATATGGAACATCCTTACTAAAACCACAGAAAATCACCTAGTAAAAAACAACAATGGAGCTCGCGAAAACTATAAGCATTCCAGCGCCCAAACCAAACCAAACCAAACCTACCGCGTTGGTAAACAACAATCTGATTTCACTGCAGTTGTTGCGGCATTTTCTGTTGAAAAAAAGTATCCTATTTGTGAACTAGTAACTTAAAGATATCTAACACATATTTGTAAGAAATTTGAAAACATCCAGTAAAGTTCTTACTTAACGAACATACTTAAACTTACTGCCGGACAACGAATTTTATTTGTATCTGTTAATACATTACGCTGATAAATAGTTCGCGCATCAATTACGCCTACGTAAGACTTTTATTAATACAACTATCTTAAACCTGATAAAATACAATTTATTATATAACATAGTTAAACAATTTAAGTTGAGGGCGATCCATCGCGTTATTCTTGTAACCGCAGTTACATACATAGTGACAATATTTCAGTAAACCTATTTAGTTCTTCGTCTTATTTCACGCGGCCTAAGCAGATTTTCAGTAAATAACTCTCTTGAAATCAGAGGAAGCTATAATAAATACCCCCGTCGCAGCAAACCTGCGTACTAAGCGAATTTCTAAAGAATTAATTTTTATATGGGAGCTTATTTAATTTATGTACAGGAAAATGTTTCAAACATTTTATGTAATTAATGCAAAAAGTATGTTACTCATCAATCCAAGAGCTTTAGATATAAGGGAAATGATCATGGGAATCACATCGGTATCCATTCCAACAATATTCTTTTTGTTATTCTTATAAGTCTAATATTTTTTAAGTGTATCCTTGTTATAGTATAAAAATGTAAGCAAACATACAATCAATGTTTTAAAATCAGTCAAAGTAAAAACAAATAAAATAGTCACATCAAAAAATAAAATCCAAATATATGATTTATCTCAAAATTTAAATACACTTGTTAGCAAACTTGCATACTCAGTTAATTTCTAAAGGATTTATTTTTTATATGTGGGCATATTCTACATAAATTATTAGGGAAGTTGTTGTTTTGAATATTTTGTGTAAATATTAATCTGAATAAAGTACATTTTATCATTCATGATCTTATTTCTCAATAATTACTCATATTCTGATATTTTTTAATAAATGTATACTTGTTATAGTACATAAATGTCAGCAAACATATTATCAATCTACTCAGATCCAATAAATAAAAACAAATCAAACCATCACATGAACAAATTAAATTCAACCATGTGGTTTGTATTATTATTTTTTAAATCCCATTTTAGGGGAATTTAATGAAAAATTTGGGGTTTTCATACCACAATTTGACAGTTTATGTCCCTTCAGGGAAAAGCAAAAGACAATGTACTGCATTTTGCAGATCCAATATCTCAGTAACCGATTGATGTAGAGCAATAATTCAAAATGCTATATTGTTTAATTTTTTAAGCTGAATTCAATTCTGACCATTAAATTTACATAAAATTAATAGAAATATGTTAAATTTTGAAAATAAATTTTATTTAGTCAAAAAAACTGCCTTAGGGTGTACCGATCTTGCTGGTTTTCGAACTTGAAGTCATGAATATCGCTATAAATGTTTGTTCCAAATTTCATCAAGATCGGACTTTTTTTGCGAGAGTTATCGTGCCTACGGACACATATATATGTATATACATATATATGAAAATGAACGAACGGTGTTTTTGGGCTCTAGGGACCTCAAAACGAAAAAAATAACATGGTCCTGGGCTTAAGTCTCACCATGCCGCCTACGGTAATAGCTACTTCCCTATAGGGGGAAATTCGCTAAAAAGGATGGAATAACACTTTGTGTTGAGGGTTCGTCACGTGTCAGAGTCCGAATTCATAATACGGTGCGATGTTTAGAAAATGGGAAGAAACAAAACCACCGATACACATTAGTGCCAGTAGTAACGTGTGCAAGCGAAAGTTAAGAAAGAGAGTGACAAAAGAATCCGCCGCTCAAGGGAAGGGTTGAAAACCGGCTAATCACTTCTGACCCTCGTTTACCTGAGAGTCGCCGCTCAACCCACCCGCCGCTCAGCCCACGGTTCTTCCAGGAAGTGATGACACGGCGGCGGAGGGGCATTTGCAGCCGGCTTCCAGCGGTCTTCGCAATGGCCCGAGATACAATCACTTGTCCACTCGCTCAGTGTAGACTACATTACTACCTAAATATAATCGTTATAGAAGATTGCTTGTCACTTTGGTTAAATCCTATCTTTGCTATAGGAAGTTACAATCTGCTATAGGAATACAATCTGCTTTTGAGCAAGTTTTGTATTCCTTTTCATTAAGATTTCAGTTGGAATCCCTGCATTTATCATCAATAAAATGTAATTCTATAAAGTTTAAATACATAATTTATTTGCACTAATTTCATATTGATCAGTTTGTCAGTAAATGTAAGGTCCATTTGTAAAATACTTACTATATTATTTTTATTAAAAACCTCAATAAAATAATTTAAGATCAATTGATTGAATTTCCAGTTAAGGTTAATCCAATTCTCATTATTAATTCCTAGCCGACTTAAAAAAAATAGCGGCACATGCAATGTTTACCTCTTATTGAAGCTACTAAAACTATTCATAAACACATGGAAAATAATCTCATTATAAAGTAAATAATTTATTTCCGTTGTTGATACCAACAAAAAGAATAGCTATATTTTTTATGAAATGGAACATCGATTATAATTTATCATAAGTATTTTTTTATTTGCTTAAAGTAATAAAAAGCAAAACGGATATCAATAAAACACCAGACTTAACTTGAACATGAACGTTTAATTTACTTTATTAAGTGTAAGAAAAATGTACAGCGAATAAATAATGAAATATGCTATCTATCACACGGTATTTAGTCTTTCAATTTTTAATAACTGTAATCTTTTTATAGCATATAAATGTCAACAAACATATAATCAATGAATTCAAAACACTTTAAAACAAACAAATAACTTAATCTCATGAAAAAAATTAAATCATATGGTCAGTTGTATAGTTAATTAAAACATCCCTGTTGCGGCAGACCTACATCTCCAGCCAATTTCAATAAAACATATTATCAATCCTCATCATTGTAAACATACCATATATTAGCCTATGCTACATTTTCAGTCAGTTTAGACCAACACATCCTCCCCTCCACATGCTCATTCTTTCTTTATTGAATTTAAAAATAATTTGTATATTTTGATATAGTATATATACTTTCTGCAAAACTTTGGTCAATGAACTCTAACTATTCAAAATAAACACAAATAAAATATTTATCACCTGAAAATTTAATCATATGTTCAGAATTAAATGTATTAAAAAAATATCAAGGAAACTATACTTTTTGGAGGGAAAAATTAAAAAATAATATTGGTCAGCGTACTGTGTTTAGCACATCCAATATCATCCAATATCTAAGCAACGGATTGACGTAGAGTAGTAATTCAAATAGCTAAATTGTTTTATTTGTTGAGCTGAATTCAATTTTAACAATTAAATTTAAAAATAATTAGTAAAAAGGTGTTAAGTCTTGAAAATAAATTTTATTTCGTCAAAAAACCTTCTTAGAGTAAACCAATCTTGCTGGTTTTCGAACTCGAAGTCATGAATGACGCTTTGTACGTTTGTCCCAAATGTTATCAATATCGGACCATTTTTACAAAAGTTATCGCGCCTACGGACAGGTATATACAGGGTGTCCAATTTAACCGTGCCACCATTGCTATGTCAGAAACTATTGGATTTAAAGAAAACTTTAAATGAGGGACTTCACCTACTTTTTTAAGACATTAAAAAATATGAATTCCATTTTCTTCTAATGGCCGCCATTTTCCAATATGGCGGAAAACTTTAATTTTTCATATGGAACACCATGTATTTTATGGCGTATTTGGATTCTTCGTTTAATTTTAAGAACTTATTACTCTTTGACATTTTTTCCTAAACTCAATAGTTAAGTAGATATAAGCCGATAAAGTTTGATTTTTCCCCTTAAGAAAAACATTGCGTAATTCTCGGTAATCGGTATATCGATAATGGTTGGGTTGAATAAAAAATACCAAAGAACAAAAGTGCCAAAATTGTGATTTTAGTTAAGATTCAATCATACAAGTAATTTTTAGTCAAGATTCACTCATGGAAATGAATAATTTTCAATAGTTTTATACTACATAAGGATTGCATGGGATGGCACAGTTAAAATGGACACAATGCATTTTAAATGGGGAAAATCTAACTGCTTCTATCTCCTTAACCATTGGGTTTAGGAAAAAATGTCAAAGAGTAATAAGTTCTTAAAATTAAGTGTAGAACTAAAATACACCATAAAATACAGGGTGTCCAATAAGAAAAATTGAAGTTGTCCGCCATATTGGAAAATGGCGGCCATTTAGAAGAAAATGGAATTCATATTTGAAAAAACTAAACCGTAAAAACTAAACCGAAATATTTTCTGATTGAATCTCGACCAGGAGGCGATTACTAAAATACCTTTATCATGAGAATGAAATATATACCTTCATTGCAACCATGTAATAATAATACCACAGATAACACTATATACTGAATTAATAAGTAAACACTTGCTATTGAATTAATACCCCCTTTGCAACAGACTTGGGTACTCAGTTGATTTGAAATGATCAAATTACGTAAAATCTATTTAAACCCCAAAATAGACCTTAAGATATTTCATTACATGGGAAAAGTTCGCTGTAGGAGGAACTCACTTATAAAAAGATTACTGCTCTAATCATTTTTTGCATGAAACAACAAATCGTCTGAAAAATGGTTATGGAACAAAAATATTAATTAAATCATACACGTAGAATCCAAATTGTAACGTGATGGGCATTTAATCATTAATCATTAATCATTTTTGTCGTGTGTTTTAAGTTTTAACACCATTACTATTTTCGAAAAGTACCTAGAGGAATGAAGCGCATACTCCAAGCATGTTTAAAGTATATGTGACGAAGAAACGGGTCATAGCCGATCGTACCAGTAGTACAAGTTCGCTTTCGCCTTTTACATTTGTTCGGCAACAGTGACCTCGAGCAAATCAGTGATTATTAGTCTACTGGTGAGCATAACTCACCGAAATATATAAAGCCCAAAGTTCCCGTAACTTTTGAGAAAACCGTAAGTCCAAAACCCTTCAACCCCTATACTTGAATGAAAGGTCCCGGTAAGAAAATGCCAGGGAAAACAATTGGTTTACTTCAGTAACATTGGGATGACGTACTGTGTTTACCACTTTCAATATCTCGGTAACTAATGGGCATATGTACCCAGTGATTCAATATACAAATTTTTTTGTATTTTTGAGCTGTATCCAATAGCTGTAACAAAAATCGGATTACTTTTATTTTTGTATGTAAAAACTCGAAAACCCATTTTTGGGAGGGTTTATTTACCTTTACCCCTCCTTTGGTGGTCCGATTGGGCTCGTTTACGAACTCGTCCGAGTGATTACCACTTTATACGTCGAATATATATAAATTCGAACGAATGGTGTTTTTTCTTTGCTTCTGGGGGCCCAAAAACGAAAATATATCCACTGCTCATCCCGAGCAGGACCGAGCTGGTCTCGGGCTTAGGTCTTACCATGAGTACTACGGTAACAGTTTCTTCCCCATACGGGAAATTCGCTAAAACTGTTTTCTTTGTATTTTTGGTTGATAGGAAACTGCAATGTAAATTTACCGTGCACATCTCTTTAGTAATACAAGTCAATAAACAGCTAATTGCAAAAATACCCGGCTGTTTGTTTATTAGAGCTTAGGTTTAAAGAGTTGAGAATCGAAGTGGTTTATGCAACAATAAATATGCTATGTTAAAGTATATTACGTTGCTAACCCGTTGAATAATGTTTTACAGGGCAAACATGACAGTTGTCAGGATTTTCATGCAAGTGCGGTGAAACTTAATGTACGATACTTTATATCATCCCACACAGACAAAACAACATATTTCTTTATCTTAAACTTAATTTCACATTAACCAGTATGTTTCTCAATTCATCAAACCTAACCCATGATAAGCAAACATTTAATGTCAACGACCCTTATTTAAAAAGAGTTGTTTAACGTGGTATTGTTGCAATCAGCTGTTTACTTCCATGTGAACGGTAAATTTACTAACACGCTCCTTATGTTTGGAGCTCAATTGCATAAAAAATACTCAGAGTTAAAGAAGCATAAACCAGTCTAAAAATATTGAATAAAACTGCAGTCATAAACAATTATTTAGCATTTTTTTAATCAGTGGTAATAATTACCCTATAAAAGAAAGAAAGTAATCTGCCACAAGAATATTATTTCCGGCATTTCAGTTGACGGATGTTCAGGTCATTCGCTTCATAGACAAACGCATGTCAATCACAGAGCAGTTTCTTCTCATTGAGGAAATCCCAGGTGCGCGCAGTGAAGAAAACCCCACCTCTAACATTCCACTTTGGCCCTGCTTAACAGGGTAGAAATATTTGTTGGTTTCCTGTCAAGGAGGATATCCTGTATCCTCCTAGGTTTCTCCATGTCAGCCCCTTGAAAGGTTAAAGATCCCTTCCGAAAAGAGTTGTAAGAATTGTGATTCTTTTTCGTAATTTTTACTAGTTTTAATAATTTCATTTTATGACCTGCAGTATGTTACGTTGCACATCTTTGCTGACCTTTCAGGGTATAGTAAAAGAAATATTTAAAGTAGTGAACAAAATTAAATCTATACTATTAATCAATTAGTTTAATGAAAAAAATAATTTCCTGAAATTAACTTGAGATTCTACTTAACAGCATATAGATGTACATGATCCAGGCTCAATCTATACAATAGAATATTATCATTTATTTTCATAAGTGCAGGCAGGAGACACTATTTATTTAACTTATGAATTAATATGTTATTATTGATAATATTCAAGCCTTAACAAATCAGATGCTCCAGATTGACATTGGTGGATTGATGTTTTAGCAGTCTCTAAAAGTAGAGTTTAATCAGAATTACAATCACAATCTCAATATCACAAAATCACAATTGCTGTATTGTAAAACAAAATAATTGCGCATGGTGGCATATATCAACAAAATAAATGTGTTTAAAAATAACACTTAAAAATACCCCTGCTGCAGCAGACTTGCATACTCAGCGAATTTCCAATTGCCAAAAATATATTTCCATCCAAAATAGCGAGATATGACATCTTTTTATAAAACTCCATAAGAATAACGTGGGGAATAAGTATACAGGTTTTCTGCAACAGGTATGTTAAAACTTAATGGTTTTAATTCAATACTCAAGCCATATACCAAGTGTTATCAAGATATTTTAAAATATAATGAAGATATGGAATTTTTTCCCATAAGGATGACATGGGGATTGAATATGCAGTTTGCTGCCACAAATTGAAATTTCGGGTATTATAGACTAAAATACATTAGATCTCACCCTTATGAAGCCACAAACCAAGTTTTATTGAGATATGTTGTGGAATAAGCTAGATATAAAATTTTACTTACTTCCCACAAGTTAACATTGGGATAACATACTGGGTTTACCACTTTTAATATGTCAGTAGCCAATGGACATAGAGCAATGATTCAAAATACTAATTTTTTTGGTTTTTGAGCTGAATTCAATAGTGCTAATCAAATTTCGATTATTTTTATTTTCCTATGTGAAAACCCAAAAGAATCCATTTTTAGGGGGGTTTATACCCCTTTACCCCCCCCCCCCTTCCGGTGGTCCGATCAGGCTGGTTTGAGAACTCGTCCAATTCATTACCACTTTACATGTCTGTACCAAATTTCATAAAGATCGGACTGTTTTTATGGCCGCTATCTTGCTAACAGTCATATTGATATATATTATATCTAAAAGTTCAAACAAATGGTATTTTTTTGCTTCTGGGGGCCCCAAAACAAAAAGTTATCACGGTCTTGGGCCTCGCTATAGAGTAAATTCGTTAAAAATAATTTATTTATTTTTACAGTGCCATGTTACAGCAAATGCCAAGTACAACATAGCATTAAAATGTACACAATTTGGAGCATACATAAAAATTAATGGTCCGTTATCTGTTCATTCTTCATGTTACTTCACATTGAAAAAACATCTATAGGCCTAGAGTTTTTCATCATAGAGTGAATTTATATATTTCAGTCTAAAAAAATAGCTTGTGATTGCAAACTATAAGTAAATATCATATGGCACCGGTCTGATTACTATTTAAACTCAGGAATCATGGTGTGCGTTGATTATTATTAAAATTTAATTTTATAGTTACCTATAAAAATACAATATATATAGTACTCCTTGTGATATAACCTTAGTGTTTAAGTGACGGACAAAAAAAGTCGGTGAAATGAGAAAAGATTTGAAGTTTTCAAAGTGCCTATTTGTGCCTTTGTTAACAGGAACAAGTTCATTTCAATATAATTTTTTTACTTAAATTATACGTTTTTAGCTACCTTCTAAGTGTAATTATTTTGAAAAATACGTCTTGAAAATTTAGTATTTAATTTATGATGTATTCTGTAAACCATCTAAGTTGTCTTTGTGCAGGCAAGGAAAAGATAACTTAAAAAGTTTATTGCCCCAAAGTAAAATGTGCATTCATTAATTCGTTCCTTGATGTCCACCATGATAATTTAATATGGTTATTGCTCTAATGGGAACTATTTTACCAAAACAAGATATAATAGAGCCAGCATTAGGATATGGTTGAAAAGTTAAGACCTCAGGTTATTATTGTGGACAGGAAGACCGCTAGGCTCATCTCGCCCCTCGCCTGTTCCTGGAAGTTGAAACCCCATCAGACTGACGCAACCCTCTCTCTCAACCCCTTTCTCTCTCTCCCTTAGCCCCAGAAGCTTGGCCAATGTGCCTAGCCGGCGGATTTTTCGTAATGACGCCCCTTTCTACCTGAAAAGCTTTGGCCAGAAACCCTACACTCAAAAGCCATGCAGTGAATGAATGAATGAAAAAAGTGTTTTATTTTACTATCAAAGTACAGTGATCAATAGTCTACAGAAAAAATTCACACTTGAAGAACAATGGTCTCAAGACCGTCTGTCCGGTTGGTCATTCCGAAATAAACTATTGACACGTCCAGCTAAAACACATAACACAAAGTTCCTGAAAATATAAATAAACGTTATCCTTATATAAATATATATACATGCACATACATACATATATATATACATATACTTACATATATTTACAAAACAATTTAAGGAAGCTTAACATATTATCTCTGTAACGAGAAGTTTTACACTATTATTTTTTTTTACGATTTCACCTGTTTAATAGTACTTTGTATAATCCCCCATGGGTCCATCAGTTTATTTATTAAATTACTTTAAATATTTGACTTAAACACGAAATAAATAAATAAATAAATAAAACCCCAATATATTTCAATTTTTTTTTCTATTCATAATTAAATTCTTTAACCCACTGCCACCTCTCCTTCCACGCCTCTTTCATAAAATTACCCAATTTTAGCCAATTTTTCCCGTTCAAATATTCTTTAAATTCCTCCGAGCTCAAATATATTTTGCCAAACCAGCGCTTCCTAATATTTGCCAAGATGGGACATACCGCTACAAAGTGAAGCACAGTTTCAATCTCATGTAAGTTGCATAAACTGCAACAATAATTTTTGTTTGTCAACCAAGGCTTGTAATTAAGATCTACAAGTTCTGCTCGGGCTTTAATAATCCATGAGATAAGACCAACATCATTGTTATCAGTCAGAAAGCTCCTAGGGCCCAGGTCAAGGTCGACGGTGAGGAGTTGCTGATGATATTGCGACGTACGCGCCCTGCCAACTATTTCACTCCTCCAACTAAACCTCGCCGCCTCTACTACGTTAACTAACTGACTCAAAACAACACTCGAATCCGCTGAGCTAAAATCTACATTCATCCCAACCTTTTGCCCAAGCAGTTTCCATTCTTTAGCCCAAAAAATGTTTCTTTCGATTACACATTTTGCAACAACTTTAGGTAAACGATAATCCGCCAAGTCTAGTACTTTAGAAATGTAATTTGAATTCAGTTTTAATGTAAAGAAATGGATTTTTTCAAAACCGGTTTCTAAATAAAGGATATAATTAGGAGTATTAAAAGGTAATCTGAATAACTTCTTTATGAAGGCTTTCTGAACGTTTTCTAAGTGAGAATTTTCCAAAAAACCCCACACTTGCGCACCGTAACACAAGATAGCTTTTAAAATAGACTCAAAACAAGACATTTTAATCCTCAACGGAATTTTCTTATTATTAATCAGGTTTCCCCAAACTGAATTTATTGCATAATTAGTACACCTTTTTTTCTCGATAAAGTGTTTTTCCCAAGACATTGTTGTAGTAAATAAAATTCCCAAATATTTATAATCATTCACAACCTCAATTTGATTCCCCTTATACCAATAGTAGTTTTCACCACTAGGAGCGAAAGTGGCTCTTTTTGGTACGAGATCGCAATTTACAGGCGAGGCACAGCCGAGCTTGGAAATGCGATCGAGTAACAAGGAGACACTTTTGCTCCGTGTGATGAACAACTATTTTCATCATTATGTATAAATAACCATTTAATCGTTTAAAAATTAGACTACATAGTTTTGAGGCTATCCAAAATAGTCACCGTCATTTATACATCTGTTAGTTGTTTACAAACACAAGTTAAGAAATCGTTCAACCTTTCAAACGTAACATAAACAAATTTTGACATTAGAGTACGGCAAAATTTACCATATGTTTTTTCAGTACTCCTATTCGAAGTGATCCAAAAACGATCATTTTGCGTACGATTTAGAGAACTAAAAACGGCTGTTTTCTGGACAGTATGATGAAAAACTTATTATCAGTCGGTAATCTACCACCATTTCTAAAGACTACAATTTTAGATTTTGTTAAATTTACTTTAAGATTCCAAGTTTCACAGTAACGCTCCAAATTACGAATCATGATTTGTAACATTGCTGCCGAGGGGGCCAGGAGAACGATATCATCCGCATACATCAGAACATTTACCCTTACGCCACCAAAGTTACAACCACCCTCCAACACATCTGGTAAATCATTTATAAATAAACTGAAAGCGACCGGACCCCACAAACAGCCCTGACGCAAGCCTGTATTAGTTTCAAATTCATTTGAAATCCCTCCCTTACACCATACCGCTGCAGAAGTATCTTTGTAATAACTTTTTAACACATCTATTACATGCGTTGACACACCAATAGATGAAAGTTTTATAAATAGTGATCTTCTGTCTATAGTATCAAACGCACTTGAAAAATCGACAAAAAAAGTGAATAGTTTACCTCCCTTCTCTGATAAACGTAATTTAATCATTGAAGCCAAGTTAAAAATGTTATCTAGAGTAGAGTAATTTCGTCTAAACCCTGCCTGAAACTCTGATAAAATTTGTTTTTCTTTTACCCAATTTTGAATTCTGTTATTTAATAATCCCATAAAAATTTTACCCACACAGTTTATAAACGATAAGCCCCTGTAGTTTTGCACTAAATTGACGTCACCCTTTTTAAATAAAGGGAAAACAATAGATTTCTTAAAGCTGTCTGGGATGACTTTGTTTCGATAAATATCATTGTAAATTCCTAACAATTTATT
Source organism: Flexamia atlantica (assembly GCA_035578135.1). Classification (NCBI taxonomy): domain Eukaryota; kingdom Metazoa; phylum Arthropoda; class Insecta; order Hemiptera; family Cicadellidae; genus Flexamia; species Flexamia atlantica. Next base: position 1,053,051 of record JAQJVK010000033.1, read on the forward strand.
TAAAAATACATCAGGCGCATATTTGTAAAACTCATATGGAACCCTATCCATACCAGGTGCTTTGTCATTTTTTAATTTATTCAAAACTAGCTTCAGTTCCAAATATGTAAAATCCCGATCTAGAAAATCGTCAGTGATATATGGTTCAACGAAGGAAATTTTTGTTTCTACTGGCGGATTTAATAAGGTATTAAAATGTGTTATCCACTCTTCCGGCCTTATATTTCCAATGCGTTTTTTATCTTGACATTTAAAGGAATTAATCGCACGCCAGCACGTTTTAGAATCTTTGGAAAATGTTAAATTTGAGATTAAACTGGAGCTATATTGTTCTTTCTTACTTTTACACAAGTGCTTGTATTTTTTTACTTCCTCAAGATATTTAGCTTTAACTTCCGCTGAGCTAGTTTTACGGAACATATTTAATAATTTAAAAACCTTTTTCCTTGCATTTAAACATTGGTAATCAAACCAAACATTTTTCCCCTCAAAAACTTTTGTACTTTTTACATTTGGTTTAAAATGAGCTGAATTTATAACAACCTTAACTATATCATCTACATTCTGTGGCTCCAAAGACGTCAACATATTTGCGACTTTACTACCGTAATTCAAACAATCAAAGCTGGTCCACTTTAACTTGGGCAACAATGGCAGCAGCTCCCCCTCCCCGCCCACCCCACCCGGGCCGCCAGGAGCACTACCAACCTTGAAACTTAATTTTACCGGCATGTGATCAGACCCAGGGAAACTAACCACTTTGAAATCATGAATGGAATGTAAACAATCAAAAGTTGCCGCAGCGATATCGATTACTGAATTTCCCCTTGAACCCAAAAAAGTAAATTCTCCCTCTTTATCACCTTCAGACCTCCCGTTTAACACAACTAAACCATGGCTGTCAAAAAACTCCAAAATTTTACGTCCTTTTACATTAATAGTATCGTCTTTAGAATTTCGTATGTCATAAAATTTATTATTTCTAGTGCTGATAATTTCCTGTGAAAAACTTTGTTCTCTACTTATGCGCCCATTTAAATCGCCTATTATTATCATATTTTGAAATGAATTTTCACCAAAAAACCTTACTAGATTTGAAAAATCCCTATCCCAATAATTAAAGTTTAAAGAAACTGGCATAATGAAAACCTGTTCACAACTCATAACGATTCTACTTATCTTAAGCAAACTAAAATTTTCAAAAGGTAAAAACTTAACATTTTTTGAGAAAGGAGTATTACGATTCACTGCGTAAATTAAACCACCCACATTTCTTCCAAAATTAGCTGTTCTAGTTGCAAAACTGAAATTCAACTCAAAATTACTCAGCTTGTTAACAAAAAAATCTTTTTCTTTTTCTGAGACAAATGTTTCTAAAAATATAACAATATCAAAGCTGCTAATAAATTCTATAAATGAAAAATCACAAACCTTATTCTTTAAACCACAAATGTTGTATGACAAAACCTTAAAATCTAACATCGAATGTCCCACCGGCGATACATCCTGCCGTGTCGTTGCTGCGTCTGAAGCTGGGTTGGCGACATTATTTTCACCCGTCGGCCTGGCTACTGGGTCCTGATGCTGGATGCTGTGTAAGCACGGTCGGTGGCGGCGCGCTCGCGGTCAGGCTTTCTGCATATGACGTCTGCGATGTATTCTTCGCCCCTGACGAAATTACTGGAGTTTGCTTCGGCTTGGGGTGTTTAACTGTCAAAAGAAAGTTTGAGAAATCGTGTCCATATAGCGATTGAAGCACTTCCGCACCATCTCGTTTGCCGACCTTAAGTTTGCCCTCTTCCCAAGTAAACCGCTGACCTTTTACAGTTAAATGATCGAAATATAAGGGGTTGCTTCCCCGCCACACGTTCAACTTCGCTTCTCACTTGCGACAAACACGCCCTTTTTTCTCGCACTTCCTTAGGATAGTCTCTGTGTACTATGTAGCCCGTACCTCTTAGTTCTTTCACCCTAGACATGATGTAATAAATGTCCGCGTCATTAGGTATATGTGCAATGATTGCATCTCCCCCTCCCCCCAATGGGTGAGCCCTGTTGACATAGACAGTATCGGCACTTCCGAACATCTCACTGCAGAATCTCCGCACAACCTCAGCAAAGTCTCGAGTATTATTTGACCACTTCAGCCCCCTAAATATGAGATTGTTCCTCCTCGACCTAGCCTCAAGATCAACTAACCTTAACATCACTGTTTTTTCCTGTTCTTGTAAATCCGTTATTTGCTTCCTCAAAGCCACGTTCTCCTCCTGCAACGCCGAAACCTGTCCCGTAAGCTGAGCGAACTCCTCTTTTGTGGCCATATTTACTAATTTACTATCTAATAAACGGCCTAGGTCCGTGAGGAGTTGAGCACGAGTAATGTCGCCTACCTTCTCGTCGCTGCCCATGTTGACCGTCTCGCTGTAGTCTTCACCTCCCGGCGACAAATTATGTCTTGGACGTTTTGGATTTTTATTCACTGGGGAGAAATATTCGTTGATTTTTAATTCAGTCATATGAACACAGCACTAATAGTTGATACAGTAAAAACTTCACTTTGATCAGTACCTATATACAATCCTGTCTGCTCCGGAACCGCACTACCTCGTTGCCGCACAGCTTATCGCGTATTACTAATGTTCGTAGCTTATTAGGCTAAATTAGGCTTGTCACACGGACTGATCTTACTAATGAGGTCAGATAAACCGAGAATCTCTGCTATATATTACGGAAAACCGGCTAAAAACTTATTAAAATCGGGGAGCTTACAACCGCACACAACTTACATATACCGCACCAGTAGTGCCAACCATGCAGTGATCCGCCTCTTGTACACATTCCGTGAAGCCCCCAGGTTTCTTATCTCCGGCGGGACATTCCGGTACAAAATATTAGCAAGAAAAAATGCGTTGGTTTTATTTACTGACTTGATCGTTTTGGGGATTTGTATGCCGACGTTTTGCGAATTTCTTGTGGCGTAGGGATGGTTTATTGGAGTGATAATTAATTCGGAGTTTAGATGCAGATACAGAAGAACTGATTTAATAAAAAGCTGTCTAATGCTTAACAGACCAGATTCTCGAAAGAGCAGTTCAGAGGGATATTGTCTAGGTTTTCTGAGACGGGCTTTAATTATGCATTTTTGTATTACTGTCAAAGGTTCGATAACGGATCGGAAAGCTCCGCCCCAGGATATTAGTCCATAACTGAGTAAGGATTGAACATATGCATAGTAAACAGATTTAATTTCTTTTTCATTTAGAATATCGCTAAGTTCACAAAAAATAAAAATCATTCGTCTAAGTTTAGATTGAGGTAACTCCACATGTTTTCCCCATCTCAGCTGTTTATCTATTATCACGCCCAGATACTTATAATGATCAACGCGCTCTATAGTCTGGCAGGCACAGGTAGTACAAGACGGGTCACCGCAGGTGTGAACCCTCACGACCAGGTCCACGGTCGGCTCAGCCCCCTGACGCAACGAGATGGGTAAGCTCTTAGTTTTCCCTATATTCATTGTTAAAATATTTTGGTCAAACCATTTCTTTAGTAACGACACATCACTTGTAGCTGTACAGAAAACTTCCTGCCAATTATTTCCCGTGAAGTGGATTGCCGTGTCGTCTGCAAATAAGTAGAGTTTACACGTAATTCTGATTTTATCTATGTTATTTATATAGATTAAGAATAACAAAGGAGGAAGAGTGCTGCCCTGAACTACCCCGTAACTGTAGTGCTTTACTTCACTTTTTTTATTCAGAATATTAACAGTTTGGCAGCGTCTACATAAATAGCTTTTAAACCATTCTAGCGCATTTCCATGCACTCCTATTGAGTCTAGCTTGTTGAAAAGAAGATTCCTGTCAATAGAATCAAATGCTTTAGCTAAGTCGATGAAAATGATTAAATTCTTTTGATTTTTATTGATACTCTCCATAATATCTTTATTAAAATTAAAAAGAGCATCGTTAGAATTTTTGTTTTTCCTAAACCCAAATTGTTTGTCAGAAAGAATCAGATTTCTTTCTAAGTAAAATTGCAATTGAATTTTGACACATTCCTCCAGTATCTTAGAAAGCACATTTAACAAAGAAATTGGTCTGAAGTTGTTGTAGTCCGATCTACTACCCGCTTTAAATAAAGGAGTGACTTTAGCCTATTTTAAATTTTCTGGAAAAATTCCGGAAGAAATACTTAAATTAATAATATGGGTGATAGGTTGAATTAAAAAGGCTATATTTCTCTTGACAATTTTAGCTTGAATCTCGTCAGGTCCCGGAGCTGAGCCACCCCGCATCTCCCGGACGCACTGATCAACTAGGCCCTCAGAGACCGGCAGTAACTGGAACACATGCCTCACCCTGTGATCGTTGTCGTCAACTACCAGTGGGCCAGTGTTGGAAGGTAGCGCACTCGCTAAGCTTTGTCCAACATTTACAAAAAAATCATTGAAAGCATTCGCCACCTCCTCCACCGACCCACCGGCAGTGGCGCTTCCTTGCAGAAAATGTTTAATTGGAAAATTAGCTCGTGGCTTTCCTGTTCCACTAAATTCGTTGATTATGCTCCAAAAAAAGTTTTGGATTCCCTGCTGTCTCAGATATTTTATTTTTGTAGTAGTTATTCTTAGTTCTCTTTAAATTGCTGTTCAAGTGGTTCCTAAAATTTCTAAAATATCTTTTGAAGTCTGTATCGAATGGACGTTTTTTCAGTAGTCTGCTTAATTTGTCACGTTTTCTGATGTCTTTTATTAAATCAGTCGTAATCCATGGTTTTAGTTTTTTAAATCTAGTACTAGTTTTTTTTGTTTAGTAGCCTTATTTTTCAAAGATGATAAAGTTTGGGCAAAAGCAGTACAACTCTCATTTACATCTTGGAGGGTGAGGACATGATTCCACGTCTGTGACTGTATAAGTGAATCAAGTAAGTCGTTATCAATGTAAGTCGAACTATTCCTATCACTGGTCATCCTGTCGGTGGAAAAGTATATTTTTACTATGGTAGCGTAATGGTCAGTAACTGAGGTCTTAAGTACCGCTGCTGTTACAGTATTAGCGTCTATATAGTTGGTAAAAATATGGTCGATAAGTGTCTGGGAATGGTCGGTTACGCGCGTCGGTTTATCGATGCACGTGACAAACCCAGCGCCGTATAAGTTGTTAAGATATGCGTGTTTGTAAGTGTCGGTACTGTCATCAAGTATGTCTACGATAAGGTCTCCGATGAGAAAATATCTAACTTTGTTTCGCATTTTATTACTTAAGAAATTATTTAAATCAGTAAGAAAAAGTTCAAAGTTCATGGTAGGATTCATGGTAGGATGGTATGATGAATATGGTATTAGAGCGATTCACCAATTCGACGACCAGAAACATATGAAGAAACGTCTCGTCCCACCGTTAAACCGTGATTGCTGAGTTTAATGAGTAAAGTATTCAAGCGCGTCACTAATTCGATGACCAGAAACATATGAAGAATCGTCTAGTCCCACCGTTTAACAGCGATTGCTGAGTGTAGTGAGCAATGTATTTAAGCGCGTCACTAAATCGTTTACCAAAAACATTTGAAGAAACATCAAGTCCCACTGTTAAACCGCGATTGCTGAGTTTAATGAGTAAAGTATTCAAGCGCGTCACTAATTCGATGACCAGAAACATATGAAGAAACATCTAGTCCCACCGTTAAACCGCGATTGCTGAGGGTAGTGAGTAATGTATTCAAGCGCGTCACTAATTCGGTGACCTGAAACATGCGAAGAAACGTTTAGTCCTACTGTTAAACCACGATTGCTTAGTGTAATGAGTAATGTATTTAAGCGCGTCACTAATTCGACGAATATGAAGAAACGTCTAGTTCCACTGTAAAACCGCGATTGCTTAGTGTAGTGAGTAAGGTATTCAAGCGCGTCACTAAATCGTTTACCAAAAACATTTGAAGAAACATCAAGTCCCACTGTTAAACCGCGATTGTTGAGTTTAATGAGTAAGGTATTTAAGTGCGTCACTAATTCGATGACCGGAAATATATAAAGAATCGTGTACTCCCAATGTTAAACCGCGATTGCTTATTGTAGTGAGTACGGTAGTCAAGCGCGTCACTATTTGTATGACCAAAAACATATAAAGAATCGTCTAGTCCCACCGTTAAACCGCGATTGCTTAGTGTAGTGAGTAAGGTATTCAAGCGCGTCACTAAATCGTTTACCAGAAACATTTGAAGAAACATCAAGTCCCACTGTTAAACCGCGATTGCTGAGTTAAATGAGTAAGGTATTTAAGTGCGTCACTAATTCGATGACCGGAAATATATGAAGAATCGTGTACTCTCACCGTTAAACCGCGATTGCTTATTGTAGTGAGTACGGTAGTCAAGCGCTTCACTAATTCGATGACCAAAAACATATGAAGAATCGTCTAGTCCCACCGTTAAACCGCGATTGCAAAATGTAGTGAGTAATGTATTCAAGCGCATCACTAATTCGATGACCTGAAACATATGAAGACACTTCTAGTCCCACCGTTAAACCGCGATTGCTAAATAAAGTGAGTAAGGTATTCAAGCGCGTTACTAATTCGATGACATGAAACGTATGAAGACACGTCTAGTCCCACCATTAAACTGCGATTCCTGAGTGTAATGAATAAGGTATTCAAGCGCTTCACCAATTTGATGACCAGAAACATATGAAGAAACGTCTCGTCCCACCGTTAAACTGCGATTGCTTAGTGTAGTGAGTAAGGTATTCAAGCGCGTCACTAATTCATTGAAGAGAAGTATATGAAGAATCGTGTAGTCCCACCGTTACACCACGATTGCTAATTGTGGTGAGTACAGTAGTCAAGCGCGTCACTAATTCGATGACCTGAAACATATGAAGAAACTTCTAGTCCCATCGTTAAACCGGGATTGCTGAGTGTAGTAAGTAATATATTAGAGAGCGCCACTAATTCGAAGACCTGAAACATATGAAAAAACCTCTAGTCCCACCGTTAAACCGCGATTGCTGAGTAAAGTGAGTAAGGTATTCAAGCGCGTCACTAAATCGTTTACCAGAAACATTTGAAGAAACATCAAGTCCCACTGTTAAACCGCGATTGCTGAGTTTAATGAGTAAGGTATTTAAGTGCGTCACTAATTCGATGACCGAAAACATATGAAGAATTTTGTACTCCCACCGTTAAACCGCAATTGCCAATTGTCGTGAGTAAGGTAGTCAAGCGCGACACAAATTCGATAACAGGAAACATATCAAGAAACGTCTATTCCCATTGTTAAACCGCAATCGCTGAGTGTGATGAATAAGGTATTAGAGCGATTCACCAATTCGATGACCAGAAACATATGAAGAAACGTCTCGTCCCACCGTTAACCCGCGATTGCTGAGTTTAATGAGTGAGTATTTAAGTGCGTTACTAATTCGATGACCGAAATATATGAAGAATCGTGTACTCCCACCGTTAAACCGCGATTGCTGAGTTTAATGAGTGAGTATTTAAGTGCGTTACTAATTCGATGACCGAAATATATGAAGAATCGTGTACTCCCACCGTTAATCCGCGATTGCTGAGTGTAGTGAGTAATATATTTAAGCGCGTCACTAATTCGATGACCTGAAACATATGAAGAAACATCTAGTCCCATCGTTAAACCGGGATTGCTGAGTGTAGTAAGTAATATATTAGAGAGCGCCACTAATTCGAAGACCTGAAACATATGAAAAAACCTCTAGTCCCACCGTTAAACCGCGATTGCTGAGTAAAGTGAGTAAGGTATTCAAGCGCGTCACTAAATCGTTTACCAGAAACATTTGAAGAAACATCAAGTCCCACTGTTAAACCGCGATTGCTGAGTTTAATGAGTAAGGTATTTAAGTGCGTCACTAATTCGATGACCGAAAACATATGAAGAATTTTGTACTCCCACCGTTAAACCGCAATTGCCAATTGTCGTGAGTAAGGTAGTCAAGCGCGACACAAATTCGATAACAGGAAACATATCAAGAAACGTCTATTCCCATTGTTAAACCGCAATCGCTGAGTGTGATGAATAAGGTATTAGAGCGATTCACCAATTCGATGACCAGAAACATATGAAGAAACGTCTCGTCCCACCGTTAACCCGCGATTGCTGAGTTTAATGAGTGAGTATTTAAGTGCGTTACTAATTCGATGACCGAAATATATGAAGAATCGTGTACTCCCACCGTTAAACCGCGATTGCTTATTGTAGTGAGTACGGTAGTCAAGCGCGTCACTAATTCGATGACCAAAAACATATGAGGAATCGTCTAGTCCCACCGTTTAACTGCGATTGCAGAGTGTAGTGAGTAATTTATTCAAGCGCTTCACTAATTCGATGACCTGAAACATATGAAGAAACTTCTAGTCCCACCGTTAAACCGCGATTGCTAAATAAAGTGAGTAAGGTATTCAGGCGCGTTACTAATTCGATGACATGAAACATATAAAGAAACATCTAGTTCCACCATTAAACTGTGATTCCTGAGTGTAATGAATAAGGTATTCAAACGCGTCACTAATTCATTGAAGAGAAGTATATGAAGAATCGTGTTGTCCCACCGTTAAACCGCGATTGCTAATTGTGGTGAGTACGGTAGTCAATCGCGTCACCAATTCGATGACCTGAACCATATGAAGAAACGACTATTCCTACCGTTAAACCGCGATTGCTTAGTGTAGTGATTGAGGTATTCAAGTGAGTCACTAATTGGTTTACAAGAAACATTTGAAGAAACATCTAGTCCCACCGTTAAACCGCGATTGCTGAGTTTAATGAGTAAGGTATTCAAGCGCGTCACTAATTCGATGACCAGAAACATATGAAGAATCGTCTAGTCCCACCGTTAAACCACGATTGCTAATTGTAGTGAGTACGGTAGTCAAGCGCGTCACTATTTGTATGACCAAAAACATATGAAGAATCGTCTAGTCCCACCGTTAAACCGCGATTGCTGATTGTCGTGAGTACAGAAGTCAAGCGCGACACAAATTCGATAACAATAAACATATCAAGAAACTTCTAGTCCCATTGTTAAACCGCAATTGTTGAGTGTAATGAATAAGGTATTAGAGCGCTTCACCAATTCGATGACCAGAAACATATGAAGAAACGTCTCGTCCCACCGTTAAACCGCGATTGCTGAGTGTAGAGAGTAATGCATTTAAGCGCGTCACTAATTCGATGACCTGAAACATATTAAAAAACCTCTAGTCCCACCGTTAAACCGCGATTGCTGAGTAAAGTGAGTAAGGTATTCAAGCGCGTCACTAAATCGTTTACCAGAAACATTTGAAGAAACATCAAGTCCCACTGTTAAACCGCGATTGCTGAGTTTAATGAGTAAGGTATTTAAGTGCGTCACTAATTCGATGACCGGAAACATATGAAGAATTTTGTACTCCCACCGTTAAACCGCGATTGCTTATTGTAGTGAGTACGGTAGTCAAGCGCGTCACTAATTCGATGACCAAAAACATATGAGGAATCGTCTAGTCCCACCGTTAAACCACGATTGCTAATTGTAGTGAGTACGGTAGTCAAGCGCGTCACTATTTGTATGACCAAAAACATATGAAGAATCGTCTAGTCCCACCGTTAAACCGCGATTGCTGATTGTCGTGAGTACAGAAGTCAAGCGCGACACAAATTCGATAACAATAAACATATCAAGAAACTTCTAGTCCCATTGTTTAACCGCAATTGCTGAGTGTAATGAATAGGGTATTAGAGCGCTTCACCAATTCGATGACCAGAAACATATGAAGAAACTTGTAGTCCCACCGTTAAACCGCGATTGCTTAGTGTAGTGAGTAAGGTAGTCAAGCGCGTCACTAATTCGATGACCAAAAACATATGAGGAATCGTCTAGTCCCACCGTTAAACCGCGATTGCAGAGTGTAGTGAGTAAGGTAGTCAAGCGCGTCACTAATTCGATGACCAGAAACATATGAGGAATCGTCAGTCTCACCGTTAACTCGCGATTGCTAAATGTAGTGAATACGGTAGTCAAGCTCGACAATAATTCGATGACCAGAAACATATGAAGAAACGTCTAATACCACCGTTAAACCGTGATTGCCGAGTGTAGTGAGTAATGTATTCAAGCGCGTCATTAATTCAACGACCAGAAATTTATCAATCAAAATCAAAATCAAAATCTTTCATTGTAGTTAGACAATACAAATTGCATTACAAACGTCAGAACTAAGATCATAACATAAAACTAAATTTGTTTCTATACTTAATTATAATAAACATAAAGGCTAATTACAGTTAATACCGCTTTTCTTCGTTGTGAGTGATTCAGATTATAGAAAAATTCATCCACCGAGTAACACACACGCTCCAAAAGGTATTTCTTTAATATTACTTTTAATTTTGATTCGGAGTTCACTGATTTCATATTTTCTGGTAGTTTATTTAATAATTTGGGTCCGATATTTTTTGGTAGCGTAGCGGCTGATTCTAATCTATGGGGAGTTTGTCTATGATGGTGCATGTACCTAGTATTATAATTATGAATGTCCGTGCCTGTCAGTGCTGTTGTTGATTTAAACTTGTAATATAGTAAAATTTCAAAAATATAAATTGAAGGTAATGTTAAGATTTCTAGATATTTAAAAATATTCCGGCATGATGTTATCCTGCAAACTCCAGCCATGATGCGCATGGCTCTTTTTTGTAATCTAAAGACGCGTAAAAAATTTGATTGGGACGTAGACCCCCATAGAATAGTACCGAACCTTAATCTTGATTCTATTAATGAAATAGTATATTTCACTACTAGTCACGAAAGTAGGCCATTTCGGGGCAAGATAGTATTTTACTTGCGAGGCGGAAGCCAAGCAAGTAAAACACTATCGAGCCCCGAAATGGTACTTTTGTGAAGAGTTGTGAACAGTACTTTTCATCACGATGCAAATAAGTGACCAAACTTATAAAAAATTATCCAACATTTCATAGTTTAGTCATTTTTCTATGAGTAAACACAATACGGCTGAACTGTCTATTTTAGTTTATAAAGTCAGCTGGTTGAACTGTCAAATAAAGGAATTCGTTTGTTTGGGTACGGCAAAATTTTGTTTTGGTACGGAAATGGTTTGTTTGGGTACGGGAATGAAATGTTTGGGTACCGAAAAAGCAGCTGATCATTACTTGTTTTAACGTAAGGAAATCGAGAGTTTTCGTAGATCTCAGCTGTATTTTGATTAGGATTTTTGCGGACATTTGCCATCACTGATTAGTAAAAAACAAGTTTCACGAAGTTTAGATTCCAGATCCCGAAACGTCGTGAAACTTGTTTTTTACTAATCAGTGATGGCAAATGTCCGCAAAAATCCTAATCAAAATATAAAATCACCATCACCAACAATGAATTTCAAACAAAGAATCTCAGCTGTACGGTAACGGGCAATTTTCGTTTACAGAGTGATGAAAAATATATTAATCTCATGAGAAATAAATTTTGATATTTCGCAAATCTATTCAATAGAAACAATTGAGACGATAGCTTAGGACACAGCGCGCTAATGTGAGGTGTCCAAGAAAAAGATTCATCGAAAGTTACTCCCAAATATTTAACCTCCCTTACCAAAGGTAACTCAAAATCATTCATATATATGGTGGGATTGAGTTCAAGATGGGTAAATTTTGAAAAGTTTACATAGCTTGATTTGTCTGGATTTACATGTAAGTTATTGTAATTAAAATATTGATAAAGATTTGTTAATTTTAGAAAGCTGTCAATTTCAAGACCATCCAACGATTTATCTTCAAACAACAAGGCCACATCGTCAGCATACATAGTTATATTTAAATTTTTAAAAGTTTTTGCTATACTATTTGTGTATAAAATAAACAATATAGGCCCCAAAACTGAACCCTGCGGAATTCCGAAATTAACCTCTAAACTATTAGATTGAACGTCTCCACTAATTTTTACACTTTGAGTCCTATGTAGCGGATAGGACTTAATCCAGTCAAGAGACAAGCCTCGAACTCCAAGATTATAAAGTCTCTCAAAAAGCACGCTGTGATCCAAGCAATCGAATGCTTTTTGAAAATCTAAAAACACCCCTACTGCTTTATTTTTCTCATTTAACGCGCTGATTACTTTTGTGACAAAGTCAACTGTAGCATCAGTAGTGCCTTTCCCTTTTACAAATCCGAATTGTTCTTTACACAAAATATTATTTTGGAATACAAAATTTAGAAGCCTTTTTGCGAAAACATGCTCGTATTTTTTTGAAATAGTTGAAATATTTGCAATTGGTCGCCAATTTTCCGGTAGGTTAGGGTTTCCAGATTTGAAAATAGGGCAAATTATTGTTTGTTTTAGAACATTTGGAAATAAGCCCTCTGACAAATAAGTAGTTATAACATCTGCAAGAGGCTTACAAATGTAATCGGCACAGTGTCGGATAATTTTGTGAGATATACCATCATAACCATAAGAATTTGAATTTTTTAAATTCATGATTATTTTATAAACTTCAAGTGCACCCGTCGGGAACAGAGCAAGTGTATGAGGGCAGGTGATATCGATCTGATTTTGTAAGATGGGTTCAGTTATTAATTCATGTTTTTATTTACCAATATTAGAGAAGCATTTGTTGAATGACTCGGAATTTGGCATAGAAGTAGGTTAAGAGGTATGCGTCTTATTTCTGTCAGAGTCTATTATTTTCCAAGCCTCTTTTGCTAAATTATCTGTCTTAGTTAATTGTTTAGTTAGGTGAGCTGCTTTGGAAGCTTTTATAACTTTACGATAAATTCGTTTGTACTGCGCACAATACCTATGAAACTCGATTGATCTATTAGTTTTCCTTTTAAAATCTAAGTCTTTTAGCTTTTTTGATGAAATTATTATGCCTTTCGTTAACCATGTTTTTTGTTTTATGACTGTTTTTCTTTTTCTTTTTTAAGGGACAAGCCAATGAAAAAATATAAATAAAAATATTCAAAAAGATTTGAAGTTTTTGTTGCGCATCCGTCACTTCTTTCAATGACTCCCAGCTCTCTTTTGAGAGAAATAAGCTTAAAATTTTCAAATTATCAACGCAAGTGTCATGAAAAGTTTCTGTTGCAGTTGTGAGAGTCAGTTCTTGTGCACAAGTATTTTCACTAGGAGGTGTTAGTGTGCCTACTTGAGCATAGTGATCTGTCAGTCCAGTGCCAACCACCTCCACCTGCAACACCTCCCGCCCGACGTTGGATAGCACATGATCTAAAAGTTTGGATGACGTAGGTGTTACTCTGGTAGCGGACATTACAAATTGCGAAAGATTAAATTCATTCATTAAATCCCTTAACCTATTAGTTTTAGAATCTTGTACAGACCAGTCTATATTTAAGTCGCCTACTACTAAACTTTTTTTCTTTTGATAGGTGTTTTGAAAGTGATTCATACAATATTTCAAAGAAATTATTAACATTAATGTTTTGATTGTGCGGTGGGCGATACACACCAAAGACTGTTATTTTGGCATCATTGTTGACTATTAATTCAATCCCTGCTGACTCAAAAATCATTTCTTTATTATGACTACTAATATTTACATCATTTACATTAACTTGTCGTTTTACCAAAATAGCTAGCCCACCACTACTTTTGTGGTCTATTCTTGAGAAATCACTCACAACGTTATAGTCACCGGAATTTATACAATGCAATTCCTCTTTTCTTAAACCATGTTCGCATATAATAACCACCTGGGGCTGTTCAGTTTGCAGAAGCACATTAAATAAATCAATTTTGTCCCTTAAGTATTGTATATTAATATGGATTATTTTAAGTTTATTGCACAACACGGTTTCTTTTATTTTGTGGCTTTTAACAAAATAAGAATTCCCCCTAGTTCCAGCAGAAATATTTCCTTTGTCATGGGCCTTTAGTTTAAATTCCTGCAATTTATTTTTCTACAATTAGACTAGATAAGTTTGTTTTCCCCAACTGTTAAAATGCAGGCCATGACGAGTGTGACTTCCTTTGTATAGATTTGAAAGAGAAACTACCTTAACATGGTCATACTTTAGTGCTTCAATTACTAGCTCAATGTTTAACCTTCTTATTTGGCAATTGAGTTCGGGTCTGTCGTGTCTTAAGGGAATAGTGCACAAAATCACATTGGTATTCTTAGTTTTGCTTGCAATTTCTTTTACTCTAGATTTGACATCAAATTCCGTGGTCATGCTTACATTGTTACATCCTCCCATGATAATAAGATGATCGCTGCTGCCAAGTCTCAAAGCCTCACTTTCTATGTCACTTATCACATTTTCCAGGGGTGCATTCGGCCTCACTACACTGAACACCACACTTTCTTCACCCAACCTGGTTTGTAACAAGTGGCACAGACCATGGCCATGACTGTCAGAAAGCAATGTTACTTTACGTTTTACCGACTTTTCTTTCAAGTGACTCATTGTTTTGTACTTTGTAATGCTTTCATAAATACCGTTAACAGAAAACCTTCGCGCATAGCAGCGATCATCCTGCACAGGTAAGTTATCTCTAATTCTAGAAGTTATCAGTTTGATGAAATGCAGCACATATGCCCCACACTCCACAGTTTGCTTTTGCCTACAACACCGCACTGCACTACACTCCCGCCGCGCCGGGTCTCCGCTGAGGTGCGCTGCCAGCCGCTCCGCATGCTCGCCGTTGAGTGGCTCCAGGCTGTCGAGATGGTAGTATGTGTTGGTGTTCCTGAGCTGCCAACCGCTCCGCATGCTCGCCTTTGAGTGGCTCCAGGCTGTCGAGATGGTAGTATGTGTTGGTGTTCCTGAGCTGCCAGCCGCTCCGCATGCTCGCCGTTGAGTGGCTCCAGGCTGTCGAGATGGTAGTATGTGTTGGTGTTCCTGAGCTGCCAGCCGCTCCGCATGCTCGCCTTTGAGTGGCTCCAGGCTGTCGAGATGGTAGTATGTGTTGGTGTTCCTGAGCTGCCAGCCGCTCCGCATGCTCGCCGTTGAGTGGCTCCAGGCTGTCGAGATGGTAGTATGTGTTGGTGTTCCTGAGCTGCCAGCCGCTCCGCATGCTCGCCGTTGAGTGGCTCCAGGCTGTCGAGATGGTAGTATGTGTTGGTGTTCCTGAGCTGCCAACCGCTCCGCATGCTCGCCTTTGAGTGGCTCCAGGCTGTCGAGATGGTAGTATGTGTTGGTGTTCCTGAGCTGCCAGCCGCTCCGCATGCTCGCCGTTGAGTGGCTCCAGGCTGTCGAGATGGTAGTATGTGTTGGTGTTCCTGAGCTGCCAGCCGCTCCGCATGCTCGCCTTTGAGTGGCTCCAGGCTGTCGAGATGGTAGTATGTGTTGGTGTTCCTGAGCTGCCAGCCGCTCCGCATGCTCGCCGTTGAGTGGCTCCAGGCTGTCGAGATGGTAGTATGTGTTGGTGTTCCTGAGCTGCCAGCCGCTCCGCATGCTCGCCGTTGAGTGGCTCCAGGCTGTCGAGATGGTAGTATGTGTTGGTGTTCCTGAGCTGCCAGCCGCTCCGCATGCTCGCCGTTGAGTGGCTCCAGGCTGTCGAGATGGCAGTATGTGTTGGTGTCCCTCGCATACACCAGTGTCCGCCGCCCTCTCTGCTGTCATCATTACGGTTGTTTATAGGAGCCAGGATGTATTCATACGTATCTAGAGCGAGGTCTTCAAACAGTTTTTTCAGTTGTTCAGTATTTTCAGTGGACTTAATGAGTTGACTTACAGACGGTTCCAACACAATAGTATACTCGGGGATATCCACTTTCTCCGAGTAAAGTTTTATATCTTCGTCAGGAAGAAGGTACCAGTTTTCTGTATTTTGACAGTTTTTTTTTTATTTTTGACCTTATTTGTGTTATGAACTCATTATGTGGAAGTCCGTGCCTGAGAATCCGTCTTGCCTTTTTGGTCCTTAGAGACGATAATAACCCTAGCTCCAGTGATATCATAAAACTGGTTAATCTTAGCGGCAAAGTGTTCAATCTCTATAAGGTCACGGACGCAACCCATTGGGGAGCATATTAGAATGCTGAATCCCTTATTCTTAAAATCCGCGGTAAAGTGATCGAAAGCCACGTCGTAGTCCTCCACAGTTGGTTTTCCCTCATAGTTGGGCTTGGTGATTAAGCTATATACCGCCGCTCCGTCCGCAGTTTTCTGGTAGGCCAAAGACTTAGTCAAGCAGTCACCTAACTGAGGTTTATCAAACCGCTTTTTGAATATCACCGCGACTCCAGCTGTCATTTGTCTACGGTGGTAAAGTCTCCTGAAATGCAATGCGCAAATGCAATGGAAGAGTCGTTTTTCAGTTCGTCAATTAAGTCACCCATATCCGCCTCCACAACATGGATTCCGTCGAGATTGCTAAAAACGAATGTTTCAGTTTGCGTTGAGATGCTCGCAACTTGTTTGGTTTCAGGTTTTAAGTTTATTTCTGTCAGTGATAATGATCTCTCATCACTCACTACAACTACATCGGAGCAGTTATTGTTTGAAATACTTCTATCCATCTCAGGAGTTGGCGTAGACGTGGACGATTGTTGACTATTTTGCGCCCCTGTTTCTTGTATTATTTTGTTTTTCAGTTCACCAATTGTGTTTTCAAGTTCAGCAATTTTTTGTCTTAATTCTTGGTTTTCTTGGACTAACCGAACCAGCTGTTGCGAATATGGAGTTATTCTAGACGTCAGGAGTCCAGTGAGCTGTGAAATTACAGGTTCTATTGGAGACAACACCGGAGTAGCAGTGGCTTTTGAATCCACTGAGAAGAGGGAGGGTGTCAGTGATGTTGGCGTTGAGGGCTCCGAAGCAGATGGTGAGGAACGTGTGTCAGAGTCGGGTCCCATGGTTATGGGAAGATGGCTTATTCCTTATAACTGTTGTATTATGATTCGTTCTAAGCATTGCAGAACAGTTCCGGTTTTTACATCGCCAGCTGATTTCCCTCGTTACTAAAGTCATATGCTTTCTATGTCTAAAATTATTGACCAATATACCATTCTTACCCTTAACTGTGTTGATCGGTATTATTTTCATACTCTGTGTTTAGTTAGCGTAATTACTTGAAGTATTATATACTATTTATCAGTTAAGTTTTCTTGCAGTAAAACAATTAAAAAAACACTAATAGATATAAGCTTGTTTATTTGTATTTATACAGTTCTTACATGAGCTGCATTTGCATTTTGTATTCAGTGAATGAGAAATTAGCGTTATAGTAATTATCTCGCCCCTTCAAAACAAGAATGCCATTCCTGTTTGTCCTGTGTATCAAGATTGCATTGCAAGAAATGAAGGCGTTGCCTACAGCAGGGAAGCTTTGCCCTTATCAGTCAATTCCTTATTTCACGGATAGATAGCGCAGGCGTATACTCCGGCTGCACTCAGGGCGACGGTCACTTGCCGATTCCCCCGCGTTTCCCGCACGTACCCACTCGTGGCCGGTCGCAATGGGGGGAGGACTCGTAGTAGGATGATGATGTCATTACTTATTTCATATTTGCTCCGAGGGCGGCGCTGTAGACGAGACGAGCAGCCGATGCCCGATGCCGTTTTATAACGTCGGTCAACATCATCTCTGGTTAATGAAAACAGCGTTGGAAGCTTACTTAAGCGTAATGAAAACAGCGTTGGAAGCTTACTTAAGCGTTACTTATCTCCATGATTCAAATCCTCAATATATCACTATACATTATAAGCAAGAATTGTACGATTTCAAGTACAACGGTACTGATTTATTAAAGGCAATATTAAAAAAAAAACTCCAAAACATTATAAAGATTAGCCTCGCGGACATTAATTTTTTGTTGCGGCACTAAAAGGGTTAATGCTACACATGGGCCAAGCTATTTGACTCCGACCAAAATGGCCTGCCTGTCTGATTATTGTAATGTTACTAATCTCCAAGATTCCACTTCTTTAACAACTAAACATTGCAAGCAAGATTTGTACGATCCAAACTACAAAGATCCTGATTTATTAATGACAATAATACTACAATATAACTAATATAACTCCAAAACATTAAAACAAAATTAGCCTCGGTTGGCTTTGGAACTTCAACAAAACTAAACGTAAATAACTCATAAACTAACCAATCATTAAAAAATGTTATATTTCTACCAACAAATATTTTTATTAAGTACCCTTGGTCTCAATTTGGCAAGATTAATGTTACAGGAAGCTAAATTATAATCTTTCAAATTATGCACCGGTCCGAAAAGCGGGTCTCGGTCCAGTTGGTTGTCTTCTGCACCGATGATGACGTAATGACGGCGTCGGCTGTTTGACTAAAGCGCTACCCGCGGAGCGGATTTGAAATAAGTAATGACATCATCGTCCTACTACGAGTCCTCCCCCCATTGCGACCGACTCGTGGCAACACTTGATGCGTGGAAGAGTTGCGCAAAGGAGTGGCCAGTTTATATTATCGACCTCTGCCGTTTCTTGCGTGTGACAGTGTACGTTTTAATCCCTTGATTACATAACCTTAAAGCAACGACACTATTTGTTAGTTTTACTTTTGTTTTCGATATCCGTATAACCATGAACTATACTCACTAGGAACAGTCAATGATTTTCAATCAAAATAGATACGTGCACTAGCCGCCCCTAACAAAGGAACATTTAAATTTCAACTAAATATAGAACTAATTAAATCCCCCTATTGTCACTTACGGCCAGGTTGGCCAACCCTCCTCTTGGGACAGATTCGTCTTGTCCCGCCGTTAAACCGCGATTGCTGAGTGTAGAGAGAACGGTAGTCATCCGCGTCATTGATTGGATGACCGGAAAACCTAAGGAGAATCGTGTAGTCCTACCGTTAAACCGCTTAAACCGCAAGTGCTGAATGTGGTGAGTATAGTATTCAAGCGCGTCAATTTAGATATTTTTTCTTTTCGGCTTTCCTGAAAGTTTTAGCGGTTTAGGCATTAATATTAATTGTCAGGAAGAAGAAAAATGACATTGCAGAATTTATTATTGTTTTATCAAGCTACATATAATAACTTGATGGAGGTACCTATTCTTTACGTGTTCGAGAACACGATATCCAGACATCAATGTCTAGACCACTTTACACCATTGAAAATCTTGATGTTTTGCAAATGGAGGAAAAAGAGAAAAGAAAGAAATACCAAATTTGCGCTGGGGCTGTCGGGGCCGTCGAGTGGTTTTTTTGCGCCTGGAGCGAAATGTTTTGGGGCGCCCCCCACACTCAATGAGCGACGCTCGTTATACAAAGTTGCGTTTTAAGGTGCTGCCATACAGACATACACATTGCATACACGTCACGTAACGCCCATGTTCGGCGATTTCGGAGATAGTGTGCTTTACATATTGGCATTCGCACAGTCATGGCGTCCTCTAACCCCGGCACTCCCCGGCCGTGGCGCACCTTGGTCGCGACGCCCTCTAGCCGTGGCGCCCCCTGGCCGCAGGGCCCGAGGCGGTCGGTCACGGTGGCTGTCGGCTGAGCCGTGGAGTGTAGGGGTCAGAGAGATGGAGGAGCGGGAAAGGGGAAGTAGCCGGTGTCGGGGTGGGGACTCTGTCGCCAGGTTGCTGCGAGGACCGCTTGGTCGCGCCACTGAACATCGCCGTGAAAAGTGCTTCCAGACGTTTACGTTCTGTAAAGGTACTCAGTTATCTTTAACCATAATTTAAATCGGACTGCGGCTTATTACTCCTTTAGATTCAAATCTATGATCCTAAAACTTTTATTTTTTTCTATTTTTCTTGTGTTAAATTGATTTGAAAATCGCATATTTTGAAGTAATTACCCGTCGTTCCCCTGTCCAATTTATCTTGTTAACAAACATTTTCAGTTTTAAATTCATACAGAAATATGAGATTAATATAATAGCGTAAAGTTATTTTCAAACGGTTAAAAATCAAAGCGGCAGTGACGCAGAACCTAAACCCTTACATTTGCGCGCGGCGGACTGGTAGGACGCACCCTTAACATTTTCTTTTTTCTTTTTCAATGAATTTAAAAAATATATATTAAATAATTTTCAACTCCAAAAACTGATACAAGCCCTGTACTGACTTTGTTATATATTTTGCTCTGATCTGAATTGTGATTTGTAAATATAATAATGATTCTACAGAAATAAATTATTTACCTTTAAGGAGATTATTTTACGATGTGGTTATGAACTGAGAGCTTTAGTTCGCTTCAATTAGAGGTATAAATTGTATGTGCCACTATTTTTTGTAAGTCGGCTAGGAATTAATAATCAGGACTAACTTTAACTGGAAACTTAACCAATGAATAAATTATTTTATCGAGGTTTAAAAAGAAATAGTCAAGTATTTCACAAATGGACCTTCCTTTACATTTACTGACAAGTTAATCATTATGATACTAGTGCGAATAAATTATGTGTTTAAACTTTATATAATTACGTTTTATTTATGATAAATGCATGGCTTCCAACTGATGTTTTACTAAAAAGAAATACAAAAGCTGCTTTTGAGCAAAGATATGATTTAACCAAAGTGACAAGCAATCTCAATTCAATTCAATTCAAAACATTTTTATTTCAATGAAAATTAATTTTTTGCAAGGAGACAGATTTATATCTGGTTTTTTCTATGCATAGGGACCAGAATCAAATGTAGGCTTCACGTCTCGCCACGTGTAATATACTATGTTGTCGCATGGTTGTCGCTGAACATTTAAACACTAACATTAACCTATTTTTTCATGTTTTAATTTATTACTTATTAACCCTTAATAAAACTTATAATAAATCAAAATATAACAAGGTAAAACAGATTTAAACACAGATATAGTGCCATAAGAGGATTGAAAAGATAAAAAAAACAATATTTTAGTTTCTTCTTTGGTAGAAAAATTGAAAACACCTAATTTATATAGAATTTTACTATTTTTTTGTTCTTTTTTCAATATTATCAGCATCAACATCAATTTTGGTTAAAGATTGTATTTTAAGCCAGTATGAGAGAATTAACATAATATCATTAAATCAAGCCTTTTCATTGCAATTTTTTATTTGTTTATAGAACAATAAAAAATGTATATGGAGTACCCTGTTTACTTAACTGCTTTTCAGTAATATACTTTAAATCTTTTACTATATCCCTGCTGATATAACGTACATTAAAAATCGAAGTTTACATTATTAAGTCAAATAGTTGGAAATTCATATGAATAATAACGGAACCGCAAAATTTGTCTAAAGGGATAACCTATGAATGTTAAACGTTATTCAAAAGTAAGGGATTGCTACAGAACGGTCGACTTTTAATTATCATTATTTTTATTTTTAATCGTATTACCTATCATTTTATATTATTGTTTAGTTTCACAACTATTTGAAAACGATATTTTTTAAATTTTAAACCAACTATAAGTTTTTATGTTTTACTAGTGGATCCGAGCGCACGGAATCGTGCGCCACTCTAGCAGAGCGATAATTCAAATGGCGACAAATTTAAAACACAATCATGCTAACACGATCCGTCTTGAGGGTTATATTTACACAAATTAAAAAAAAACAGCAATTAAATTATCCAGCTGATCAAAATGTAAACAATTATGTTCTCATAAGGATAACATGAGAACTTTAAAAGCCAATGGGGCAGAGCCCAAGGGACTTTTTCAAAAATGTAAGGCCAGTTTGCAAATCTACGCGTCACGCTCTTTCCAATGAGCCGTCAATGATCAAAATCGGTTAAAAAATGACGGAGGAGTTCATAAGACAAATTTCGTGTTGGCGTATGGTTTCTATTTTATTGTGAAAAATAACTACGTGATCGATAACTGTTTACTTTTGTCAGGACTTAACTTATAACACAAAAAAGTCACTATCAAAATATAATGTAGACTAATAATATTTTCAAAACACGTGTGCAAATAAAATCAATATGAAATTTAATTATTTTTAAATTAAAAAAATAAAAGGCTTAGTAACAAACAATAACGTTGGCTACTTTAACACAGACACAACCAATAATATAAAAATTCGGATTTACTTTAACTAAGATTTTAAATCGACTGCCCAACATGCCTCGATAGTTACAGCATGTGCCCAATGAGCGTTGGGCACTTCATGAAGTGCCCAGTTTCGTTGGGCATATTCTGTAATTTTTATTGAAATAATCGAGGTACACTATGTGCCCAGGCGTGCTAGGCACTTCATGAAGTGCCCAATTACAGCAAGTGGCTACGACATTTATTGATAATAAATCAAACGTATTTGCTTTTGTCCCCATGTGTTTTGTAAATATTATAGTAAATCTAAAAAGTATTAATGAATAAATGATTTTTTAAATTATTTTAAATGTTCTTAGTACGTGTTTGTTGACACGTGCGTGTTCAACCGTGCCTCACAATAATCAGTTTGACATTGAATTGAATAAGATTATCACATTGCTAAAATGTAATATATTTTAGTTGTTTAAATAGTTTTTCTTATGCAGGGAGATTACTAAAAACCATTCAAGACTTCGGGATATGGCTATTTACATCAAAATTAAGAAAAAGGTTCCTATAAACATGGGTCGAAACAAGGTTATCCGTCTGTCGGTTTACATTTGTTCTTAACATGATTTTGCATAACTTGAAACCACTGAAGATATCAACTTCAAACTTGGTGCGTAGCTGTTGACTAATAAGACCTATTTTGGTGCAGAGTATCAAGTTTCTATTTTGTATCATTTAAAAATGGTAGTCATCTATATATTTTAGAAAACCGAAAATGTTACGAAAAATTGTACAAAAGACAAAAAGTTGCGCAATTTAATTTCTTTAAAAAATTTTCAAAAGATCATGTATTAGATCGAATCACAATTAACGGAGTTATTGCAATTTTTCTAACAGAATATATGCTTGTTTGTGGCAGTCAAAGCAAATGGTCACATACAAATTGCAATAAGTCCGTTAATTGTGGTTCGATCTTAATAATCTTTATTTGGTTTTTTAATAATTTTTAATAATTTTAATAATTTTTAATAGAGAGGTTTAGGCACTCCCTGAAGAACCATCTCACGAGTCGGGCGAACTACTCTGTGAAAGAGTACATTTCAAATAATTCTTGACATGAAACTTTGTGTATGTAGAGAGTTGTCTACATTTTTTTTTGTAAATTGTTGTTTATTTTAAATACATTATTTTAGGACATTATAATTTTGACAAGTCATATGTTTACTTAGCCTATAGCTTAAAAATGTAAACCAACGTAACACTTGTAAATAAATAAATAAAATTAATAAATGAGATTGCGCGACTTTTTTGTCCTTTGTAAAGTTTTTATAAAATTTACGATTTTAAGAAATTTAGTTTCAAAATATAAAAATGGCTGCCATTTCTGAATGGTACAAAGTAGAAAGTTGATACTCCGGGCAAAAATAGGTCCTATTACTCAACATATAAGCACCGATTTTGAAGTTGGTATCTTGAAGTTTAAAGTTTGAAGCTGATGAAAAATTTACAATTGAAAATGTCTTTAATCTGACACAGCCAAAATAAGTAAAAATAAGATGATTTTATGGAAGGTTAATTATCGGTTCATCACAGAATCAGACAGAATAAAGGAGTTGAAGTTAGAAGAAAATATAATATAGTTTACTGTCATAGTCTCATCCTACTCGGCCTATTTAGTAGTCCAGTCAAAACAAGGTTTGACCTGGAATCTGGAAAAAAGAAACTGCATTTATTTTGAAGTACCTAACGATGAAAATACCAAAAGTCCTCGTTAATATGTGACGAGCTCTAGTAGCGATTGACGGAAACAAGACACTTTTTTGGGGTTTCGTAAAAATCTCGAGAACCATTGGTCTGAGGTAAAAGCTTAAATTTACAAAATAAAGCTTATTCAATTTGATACAAAAATGATCATTTTTGTCCATTTTTTGTACTCCTGACGGTTACTGAGCTATGGAGCGAATAATTAATGGTTTTATAATTATTTTCCCTCAAAAAATGTTTTTTTTAGTTTTTAAGGTACAAAGATAAAAATAATCTGATTTTGGAGGGCAACATTATATTCAGCTAAAAAAAATAGTACCCTGAGTCATTGCTTCATATCCATTGGTTGCCGAGATAGTGAAAGCGGTAAACACCCCTGACATTGTACCTACGTTGTACCTACGTTATCCTTATGGGAAATAATAAAAGTTCTATATCACAATTATTTGGCAACAATAAGTTGGTAAAACTTGTTTTGTGCTAGATATAGGTGAGATATACCGGGTGTTCAAAAAGTCCCGGATCGGCTCCGTTTTTTAAATCCTAATTATTTACCTTCGAAACCTAGAACATGTCTCTAGGACACAAAATACTATTTTGGCGCGTATTCAGTGACCCTACCTCCTCAGGGGGACGGCCCACGAGGAGTCAGAAGGAAATCTTAAATGTAAGCATTGGTTTATATGTACATCTAATTAAACCCCTTTTTGAGTACAATACAATGCCAAAAATCCGAGCTAAATCGGATCACCTAAGACAAAATGGCGACTGTTTAAACTTTTCTTAACTGAAATTTTTAAGCTCCTTAAAAATTCACGTCGATTTCAGACGTTCTAAGCGCCCTTTCAAGATGCGGTTTGCAGCATTTTGTCGAGGAGTCCATGCCATTCAAAATTATGTACAGCACTACCTATGCTGGTCATCAATCCGTTCGAGACATCCTTTAAGGTACGTCCCTCATGGAAGTGGTTTATGCCATAGGCTGTGCATAGGTCGATATGTGTATAATTTTAAAGAGGCAATAAAGCATAATTTAATGCCGCAACCGCATCTCGAACAAACGCGAAGAACGTCTGAAATCGAATTTTTAAGGTAGAAAAAAATTGCAATTGAGTAAAGTTTAAACGGCCACCATTTTTGGTTAGGTGATCCGATTGAGCTCGGATTTGTGACATTGTATTCTATTCAAAAAGAGGTTTGATTTGATGTACATATCAACCTATGGTTAAATTTAAGATTTTCTTCTGACTCCTATTGGGCCAACCCCCTGAGGAGGTAGGGGGTCACTGACAATGTGCTAAAATAGTATTTTGGGTCCAAGAGACATGTTATAAGTTTTGAAGGTCAATATTTAATATTTAAAAAATTACAAACCCGATCCGGGACTTTTTGAACACCCGGTATTGTATAATAACCTGAAACCCCCGATTTTCACATTTATGTGTCAGTAAACCTGCATTTTCACCTGCACCTTATATTAATAGACAAGCATTTTTTCCATAAGGCTTTTGTCCTCCTTTTTTCTCAGTCTGTGTGCAACACAGAAAAAATCTAAGAACACCGATAAAATTGTATTTTTCTGTAGATGTGCAGAATCCCAATGAAATTCATATTAGTCTTTTAGAAATGTTGAAAATTGAATTTAAAATTTCAAAAAAATAACATTAGCCTTATGAGTTGATGTTTTGGTGATATTATAACAACCAAGTGTAAACAAAGTTAGCATCATATGTAGCTGTTATCACATGCTATTTTTCGTAGAGTAAAGATTTGATGATCTTTCGTAGAGAATGATTTGATTGAGTTTTTTAGATGATCTTGCTGGTTGTCTGCCTTGGAGATCCTGGGCGGCGCTGGAGTTCGTGAAAGGGACTTCACAGCATCTGCATACGATGCCATCAATGATTCTTCCCCTAGGATGGTCGTCTTGGGAGCCGGAGAAGTTGAGATCGCAGTTGGTGGTGGAGGATGTGGTGGCGCAGGTCTAGAAGTCGCAGGTTTGTCTGCTTTTGACAACCCCTCCACTACGAGATGCGCCAGGAGATGTTTCCCTCTCATCGTCAGATGCAGGCCGTGTCGGGTGAAAAATTTTCTGCTGATTTTATTTATGTCGAGGACATGTACTCCTGGATACCTATGACAGACTTCCTCGATGTAAGCGTTTAAACGCCACTTGCTCGTTAGTGATGTGGTTCTCTGGAACGTCATGGCGGTAGGGTAGCGTTGAAACAACGACCTTGGAGGTTTTCAGGCGGGATGAGGAGTGGCGCTCGAGGTGTCGGTAGATATTTTTCTGTTGTCCCACAGCAAGGTCGTTCGTTCCAGCGATCAGCACAGAACAGCTACCAGGAGGAGGTTGCGCACCGTCGACTACACTCCGAAGCTTCGCTCCAGGCTTGCAATATCCATTGACTTTAGTTGTTTTTTTGTCGACTAGCTTTTTTGTCTAGAACTCTTCATATGCTCAATGATACTATCTACGTCGTAAAAATTATGGTTTAGGAGATAGCTCCTCAGGGTGGTTTTAAATGTATTGTTTGTTTTCTTGAATTCCCTTGATAAAGGGGAGGGGGTAAATTTTGAAAAAACTTTAAACCGGCAAACAGAGGTTTTTTCTCAAAGAGAGACAGCCTGTGACTTTCGGCATATCTATCTCTATGCCTAGTGTTATAATGGTGAGATCTTAAACCATAACATGTTAAGTTTCGATTCTAAATATACATGACAAGCTCTAAAAAGTATAGGCAAGAGACAGTGAGTATGCCGAGTTCCTTAAAAAAAGTCACTACAGTGTTCCCATGGTGGAAGCTTAAAAATAGCTCGAATGGCTTTCTTTTGCCAAGCAAAGATATTATTTAAATGGGTTTTGGAGCAGCCCCATTATGCTATGGAATACACAATGTGGGACTCTATTAAGCTATGATAAACTAGTTTTGACAAGTCAATGTTGTTAAAGCTACTGGTTCTTCGCAGCACGAAGAGCCCAGTGGATAGTCTCTTTTCGAGTTTATCGATCTGGTCAGACCAGGTAAGGCACTGGTCCAACCTCACTCCTAGGAAGTCGATTGATTCCGAAGAATCAAGTCTTTCCTCGCCAATAAAGACATCGATTTCCAAGTCAGGATTTCGGATGTTCGTTTGCAAGGTTTGAATGCGGAGATACCCTGTCTTACCAGCGTTTAGGTTTAATTTATTGTTTGAAAAAAAATTGGCGAGTTGATTGATTTTTGAAAATGTTTGGATTTGAAATTGGCAAGTTGGAAGTTTGGATTTGGATTTGAAAGTTTGAAGTTGGATCTCTTTCCCTATTTCAAGAAATAAATATGTAAAGAGTGTTACTATTGTAAAAACATGCTTACTTAGTCGTTTTCATTAATGTATCGTCTCAAGAATTATAAAGTGACTAAATCATATGTCACAAAGGGTATATTGCTGTTTAAAATCTTAAAGTTAGGGTCGGGGTGAGATGGGGGTTGCTGGGGGGATAAAATTTACCCCAAACAGAACAGTAAAATTAATTTTAGTTCTTGAATGGATTATGATTATACTATGAGATTTTAGTTTATGAGTAAGAAGCAAGATTTGAAAAAAAACATGCATAATATGCTTTCGTGGTTTAAATTTTATGAAGCCATGTGTGACAAGCAAGGCTAGCCAGCTGCGATGTCATGCAATCTGCCAATTAATGCGGACGTGATGACATTCTGAAAAATTGGACTCACCAAAAGTCGAAAACAAAACTAGGAGTAAGCTCTATTGTATTATATAGTTCTGAATAATACTACGGCTTTTGATAATGTTCTTACTTAAGTCGATCTAATATAAAATTATGAAAACCTTCTTATGTTAATAATGCTATACAACCTATGAAAAATACTACCACTGAAAATACTACTGAGTTCTAAGAGAAATTAGTTTTTCTAACGTACAACAAATCTCCAAAAAAAGTCCTTCCTAGTTGAAATTTATTCTGGATTGATCTTGGATTGTTGTTCTTGGATGTTAGATGTACACGAAAAAAGTATTTACAAACAATAACTCCTTTTTTGCCGGAGAGACTTAACAAATTTCAAATTTAATCTTAGGTCCCTGAGGTTTTTATTAGTTTTCGTTCGTCCAGATGACTAAATACATATTATGACTTACATAAGATCACCAGTTACATAAGATGAGCAGTTGCATAAGATCGTTATAATTTTTGCAAAGTCGAATTTGAGTGGGAATTTCGTTCGGATGCACCGCTTTAAAATTCGACCCGATGGCTCAAATCGTTCATTCCAATGGCTCATTTTTACTTTCTCCCATCTATACAAAGTGTATGGAGAAAGTACTTATTGTTTTCGTCAAAATTTTCGAATTTGAGTTTTAAGTACATATATTTGTTTTAGTGTTCCCTGAATCCAAAAAAGTGGTTTTCCAAAAAAGTGTGGATGTATGTAAACAGAGCTAGAGAGTGGTCCGATTTTCATGAAATTTGGCATGTAGGTATAAAGCCATGATATGTCCGGGCGTTTTTAAATTTTAGATTTTAAAGGGTATTCACCTCATAAAAAACACAAAGGACTGCAAAAATCTATGTTCCTCAAAAATGCCTCCAACGATTTTGATAAAAATTTCATTGTTTTTAGTGCTTGAGATGACAACAGTATGTTTCACCAGTAGTCACGAAAGTAGCCCATTTCGGGACAAAGTGTTTTACTTACGAGGCGTAAGCCGAGCATGTAAAACACTATCGAGCCCCGAATGGGACTTTTGTGACGAGTTGTGAACAATACCTTTTATCACGATGCAAATAAGTAACCAAACTTAAAAAAATCATCCAACATTTCATAATTTAGTCATATTTCTATAAGCAAACACAATACAGCTGAACTGTCTATTCGTTCGTTTGGGTACGGCAAAATTTTGTTTGGGTACGGAAATGCAAGGTTTGGGTACCGAAAAATCAGCTGATCATTATTTATTTTGATGTAAGGAAATTGAGGGTTCTCGTGGATCTCAGCTGTACGGTAAGGGGCAATTTTCGTATACAGAGCGATGAAAATAAAATTACACCACCCGAATGTCTGTAAAAATCCAGGTTCAGAAGTTTGAGGGTTTCAGTGTTCAAAAATTCTTATTTTTCAAACGTAACAAAATCCGTACCCTCTAAAGAAAATATACTTGCTAGCATTAAATTTGGCATGAAAAATTAATAATCCAATAATTTGAATTATTAGTCTACGACAACAGATTACGGAGATAACTGATATTTTAGTTTCGTGGTAAACGCAGTACGTCGTCTAATGTTTTTCTTAAGGCAAATATCCAAAACCCGATATATCCGTTAATTGCTTACCGATTTCGATAAAATTTTATGTATATTTATGGGATGAATGAAACTTTATTTAATATTTTCTTGCTTTAAGGGAGAAAGTATGTGTCAGTTTGCTGGTACCATTTATTAGTTTCATGTAACAAGTAATAATGTAGTCGTTGTGCGATGCGCGAGGCAGACCGACAACGATGCGGTCTGCGGCTCTGGGCCAACATGTTTAGGTTACGGTATAGCACGGGAATAAATGGTCCAATAGTTTAAGACTCTCATTCTGGCTTAAAACGCCGCGCCGCTCGCTGGCCTCACAAATACTCTATTTATTTATTAGTTTATTGTGGTAAGTGTATCTCATAAAACAAGCAAAATGTTAATATAATCCTTTTTATGTTTCTCAAGCCAGAATCTACGCGAAGTTCGTCAATGTTCCACTTTAAACAGTGCTGTTGGGAATTATTTAAAAGACTTTGCTTTTGCTGGCTACTGTATAAGATATCATGTGTCAAATAACATATGATAATAATTTGTTTATAGTTCTGATTTAAATGTAAATAATGATTTAGCTAAATTTTAGGAAACCATCTTTGAATTAAAATTACTAAGAAATAAAACAGGTTTTATAAACACTTGTCAATACGAACCTTATTTCAGGGAAATTAAAATAACTAATTACGATTAATTCTCCCCATTTTGAAAATGTGGCGACCAACTGCAGGACATTTGATGACAAGTTTTACCGACCCTGTTTTGTTTAAATTTAAAAGATTGTTTTGAATTTTGTTTTGAATTAACTCAAGGATCTGAATATGTCAGAAATATCAAAACTGAAGAGATCTAGAACTGCTATAAGAAGAGCCTTTACTTTGGCAGTGAAAAAAGTAGAAGATCACTTAAAAGAAGAGACAGTCGATCTGATTCAAATATCTGCACAACTTGAAGTCCTAAATACACATTTTTCGTCTCTCAATGAATTGAATTCATCTATATATGATAAATTGCTAGAAGATGAAGAGACGAGAGATGAAGAAATTGATGAAGAGCTTCAAGGACAGAGCGAATATTCAATACAGTATCACACTATTTGCAAGAAAGTAGATCAAATAAGAAATAATGAGAAAATGAGTCAAGAGGCAAGAACTGAATCAACTGAAAGAAGTGCTTGTTCTGGATCAGGGTCATGTAAGGCGAGTCGCCCATACAAGCTCCCTTACTTGAAATTAAAAGAATTTAACGGGGATCTTGGCGAATGGCTTCCGTTTTGGTCTCAATTCAAGAAAATCCATGAAGACCAGAATATCGACCCAGCCGATAAGATCCAGTATCTCATAATGGCAACTTCGATTGGATCACCTGCTCGTGAATTAGTCGAAAGCTATCCTGCAACGCTTGAAATGTATGAGGAAGTCGTTCAAGCATTGAAAAGCCGATTTGGAAGGGACGACCTACTAAAAGAATATTACATGAGGCAGATGTTGTCTTTGACAATTCACAACGTCACGAGTACAGTGAAGCCACCTTTGTCAGTTTTGTATGACAAGATACAGTCTCACTTAAGAAGTCTTAACACACTTGGTGTAACATCCGAACACTGTGCCTCCCTGCTGTTCCCAATGGTGACATCTAGTCTGCCGGAAGATATTCTGAAACTTTGGCAACGAACGACGAATCACAATTCGAACAGTCACGAAAACTCATCAAAAGAAGTTTTAGAAAATCTATTAACTTTTCTGAAGAACGAAGTTGAGGGAGAGCAGAAGGTATCGTTGGCATTGGAAGGGTTTGGTGTCTCCAGTTACAAACAGAATGTGAAGTACCGCCCAAACTCCTACCAAGATTCTGATGGATCTACTAACAAAACAAATAAAGGTTGTGAGCAAAATAAAAAACGAAAACCTTTCGATAAACAGGCTTCAGCAGCAGCTCTTACGACGACGACGCATGTTTCAGATCCCCTTGCATGTGTATTTTGCGAAAAAAATCATAGATCACAAGACTGTGTGAAAGCTCTGGATATGACACTCCAACAAAGGAAAGAAATTTTGAAGAAAAAAGGAGCGTGTTTTAAATGCTTGAAATTCCGACATATGAGCAACTCCTGTAAGGCTTTAATAAAATGTGCAGTATGTTTACGAAAGCATTATCCGATTATGTGCGAAGAACCACATAAAAATAACACTCGTTCCTTTAATACCACTGAAATGTCCGTAGAAAAGAAACCTACTACTGAAGATAATCCAAGCCAGACATTGCTTTCAAGCATAAGTAAGGCGCCTGTGGTTTACTTAAGCACTCTTGTTGTGAAACTTGTCTTGGGAAACCAGGAACACTCAGTACGCGCACTGATTGACTCTGGAAGCCAAAAGAGCTACATTTTGAAATCGTGTGCAACTGATTTAAAACTGAAAAGACTGGGTAAAACTGTGACAAGTCAAGAACTGTTTGGGGGACAGAAAACAAGTTTAAGGTCTCATGGAATCTATTCTGTTAAACTTAAGTCCTCAACTGATGAGTTTGAAGAAGAGTTCAAAGTGTTGGACACAACTCGTATTTGTGGGTTCATACCTAAAGTAACTGATGTGAAAATATATGAATCATTGAAAACAAAAGGGGTGATTTTATCAGACTTTAGTGAATCCCCAGAACAAGTCTCTGATATCCAGATACTTCTAGGAGCAGACAGTTGGCCTAAGTTGATTACATCTGAGTATGTAAAAATAAGCAATGAGTTGGCTGCTATGAAGACAAAACTAGGATGGACACTAGTTGGTGAATCTGACACAGACAATGAAAATAAATCAAAGACTTCCATGCTGTTGACACTTACCAATCTTGAATTTCGACAAGGAAGTAAAAACACTTGTATGAAACAAAGTCACAGTGAAAAAAGTGGTCAAGTTCCTGAGACATTTAGTACAGTAAAAACTAACTTTGTCTGAAAAAAAATTAGCCCCACCTTGAAACTTGGTATGTAGGTCATCTATACCCTCTAGTTGAAGAATCCGATGAGTCCATAAAAATTCAGGGGGTGGAAGGCCCCTTTTTCGAGGGGGGAAGGGGGGGAAGGTTGTATTTTTTTATAAATGCAATAACTCCGGTGAAAAAGGTCCGATCCATATAAAATTTGGTGTGGGCTTTTAAAACTGTATATTTTAACAACACATAAAAAATAAATTCGATCGAGCCATCCTAAGGGGTCCAAAGGGGGGATTTAACACCTCGAAAATGGGTTTTTTTTTTTATTTTTGGCACCCAAAAATTAAATTTATGAAAATTTTGTTTTTATTTTTGAATTCAGCTCAAAAAATCAAACAATTTAGTATTTTAAATTATTACTCTATGACCACTGGTTACCGAGATATGGTAATTGGTAAACACAGTACGTTGTACCAACATAACCTCAAAATATACAGAAACTTATAAATCTAGCTTATTTTTTATAATTTATTAACGATATTCCGTATTTGGCTTCCTATAGTTGAGTTTTACTGGATTAGGGCTCATAAGTCCCACTTTTCTTCATTTCCTTGTCAACAAACCTACATACTCATTTCCTATGTTATTTAAATGGGGAAAAAATTATGATAAGTCAATTTCTCTTATATTTTCGGTTCTAATGACAATAATGAAACTGTTTTTGACTTATTTTATTGGGAAAATCTTTGGCTTTCAGATTAACCATTAAGAGCTCAATTTGGTTGGGTTTAAGGCTAGTTGAAATGCTATTATCAATGTTGTATATTTTTTAATTATTTTTGTTTTTAATTGTTAATAGTGAATATCACAGCTCTTAAGAGAGAGAATGCATTTGTTATGGTCTCGAATTGCTCTGTAAATAATTTTCTTTCATTCGACCTATAAATCGTTTATATTGGTTGATATTGAGGGGAATTGTAATGTTTTATCGACATAAAAAACAAAATTTTTAAAAACTTTTATTTTTAATTAAAGGTTCATAGCTCCTCTTAAAATTAACGGTTTCAAATTATCTATAGCTCCAATGAAAGCCACTGGTTCACCGAATGATTTAAGACCATAACAAACGTTTTATCTCCTTTAGAACCGGAGACATCATCCTTTCACTGTGAGTAAAACTTTAAAAAAATTAATTTTTTATTGAATTAAGCATTATAACTGAGCCAAACCAAAACCAATTTTATCGAATAGTAGCTCATATTAAAGCTGATGAATGTCTGTTTAATTTGAGATCAAAACTAACATTTTATCTCCTTTAGAACCGGAGATATCATCCTTTCACTGTGAGTAAAACTTTAAAAAAATATCTATTTTTATTGAACTAAGCATTATAACTGAGCCAAACCAAAACCAATTTTATCGAATAATAGCTCATATTAAAGCTGATACATTCCTGTTTAATTTGATTCCAAAACTAACTTTTTATCTCCTTTAGAACCGGAGGTATCACCCTTTCACTGTAAGTAAAACTTTAAAAAAATATCAATTTTTATTGAATTAAGCATTATAACTGAGCCAAACCAAAACCAATTTTATCGAATAATAGCTCATATTAAAGCTGATACATTCCTGTTTAATTTGAGTCTAAAACTAACTTTTTATCTCCTTTAGAACCGGAGGTATCACTGTAAGTAAAACTTAAAAAAAATATCAATTTTTATTGAATTAAGCATTATCACTGAGCCAAACAAAAAGCAATTTTGTCAAATAATAGCTCATATTAAAGCTGATACATTCTTGTTTAATTTGAGTCCAAAACTAGCTTTTTATCTCCTTTAGAACCGGAGATATCACCCTTTCACTGTAAGTAAAACTTTAAAACAAATATATGTTTTCATTGGATTACGCATTATAACTGAGCCAAACCAAAACCAATTTTATCGAATAATAGCTCATACTAGCAGTTGCCCGTGGCTTCGCTCACGATAAAAATTGTGACTCCCTGCTGACTAAATGAATATAGGGCCACATACTGAGTTTATGATTACACAAATAAGGTACAAAAACGAATGATAACTTTAAGTTAACTAACTAAACTAAATCTAACTTTTATATAGTACATATAATCAAAATAATCAATTATCAAAACAACCATAAAACCATTATGAAAGTAACAAAATTGTAAATCAGCTGTATCCGTATGTGAAGCTTGAACCATCTGCTTGTTGAATGAACATTGAAAACTAAACAAAAGATCATCCATTCCATTTACTAAGGAGAACTTATAAACTTCGACCTCGCCAAGACCCCTTAAAAGTTTGAATAAAAAAAACGTTCTTAGCGGATGCTTACGCCATAAAGAACGTCCATGCAAAGGTCCAAGGTTGTAAGACAAGTGGTTTGGGCTGTGCAGTGATAGGTCAGTGTTATTGGACAAATGTAAAGAAGGTAAACTTTCATTAATCAGAAAGATGTTTTCAGGAATCTGCAAAGACCGCACGTCTGCTGCGCCTGGAGTTATTCTATTACTACCCCCCGCAGAAGGTATTTCTATTTGGCCTCCCTGTACTATACATGCGGGCAGATTCAGCGCCCCGCCGACAAAGCCCTCAAGTGTGTCACTGCCCTAGGAAAGCTTACGCCCAATATCGTCAGATATGCTCGCATGTATGGTATTGAGTGGCACTTAGGCAGGATATAAATACCCCCGTCGCAGCAGACCAAGTATACAGTTTTCTGTTTCATGAAAGTATATGTACGTAAAACGTAGAATTTTCCCTTGATTTAATGTCAAAAAAAGTTCTAAGGTTTTTAGGGTCTATCTTGGACGAAAAAATACCCCCGTTGCAGCAGACCTCCAGACTATGCATGACCTTATTTTATTTCTTCCATAAGAATAACATAGGGAATGAGTATGCAGGTCTGCTGCAACAGACAAACAGACATTTTGTGGTTTTAAAACAATATCATGTGAATCTGAACCATAAAAGCCACATATACCAAGTTTTATTAAGGTGTGTTGAGTAGTAACCGAGATATAGAATTTTTCTTATTTTCCATGAGGATAAAATAGGGACAATGTGCTGTGTTTTCCGCTTTAAATATCGTTCAAATGGTGTTTTTTGCTTCTGGGAGCCCCAAAGTGAAAAGTTATCATGGCCTCGGGCTTAAGTCTTGCCATGAGACCTATGGTAATAGTTTATTCCTTTAAGGAAATTCGTTAATTCCGTCAATGAAATTCGCTAAAAGACAAAAGCAAAGTCTTTTTCTAAGGATGTACATAAAATAAATGGTTGAAATTAGCTCTTTCAATAACAGCTGTTACAGGGAAGAAAGGTCTTTAAATTATCTCTAGTCAGTGATTTATTTTATGTTCTATTCCTGACAGCTGATTTGACATACTACTTTTTTTGCTTTTTACATCTGTTTAGATATAAACAGTTCATCAATTATTTTGTATTCTGCCACAACTTAAACTTGGTCGAGATAAAATAAAATCGTGTTTTAGGATTTTGCAGTTTGATTTCAAAAGTACTTGTGATTTAATAAATTGCCTAAAAATATCAAACATTTTAAACTTGATGAGTAGATTCCATGAGCAAATGGATTATGTACGAAAACTAACGATGGATTAAATGCTACTTTTATATAGTACATAAAAATATAAATATTATAAACCAAAACATAAAACTGACTGAAATCATTAAACATCTGTAACGACGAATCCATCAGTGAAGGTAACTACCATCTGCTTGGAACTCTGAAAATGTAAACAAAACATCATCCCCTTTAAATATTATGGGGAAACTTGGTTGAAATCAAATAAAACTCGGTTTTTAGAAGCTTGCTATTTAATTTAAAAAAGACGTACGCTAGTTTTAAGTCGTCTAAAGCCTTCTCATATGTGCATACTACACAGGAAAAACGTTTCAGCCATATCAGTACTCTAGTTTTTGCGTGAAAAGCGGTCTAAAGTGTGACGTTGAGCGTTACCAACACACATCGTGACATAAATTGAGAAAAGGCTTGATTCAGATTCTCTGACCTTCAAAACGCAAAAATAACCGAAAATTTCATAATTCTAAGCAATGTACAGACAAAACTCTAATTTTATTTATATAGATTAAAGCTGATACATTCCTGTTTAATTTGATTCCAAAACTAACTTTTTATCTCCTTTAGAACCGGAGGTATCACCCTTTCACTGTAAGTAAAACTTTAAAACAAATATATGTTTTCATTGGATTACGCATTATAACTGAGCCAAACAAAAACCTATTTTATCGAATAATAGCTTATATTAAAGCTGATACATTACTGTTTGATTTGAGACTAAAACTAACTTTTTATCTCCTTTAGAACCGGAGATATTACTATATAAGTAAAAAACTAATTTCTTTGGAAATTGATTTTATGCTGATGATAGCTAGTTAACTCGTCTCAACATCGACCGATTTAAACAATCAATTGATCAAATGAAAGCTAATGACCTATTAGCGATTAAAGACTAAAATAATCAATTTATCTTATTTAGAGCCTGGGATATAAATCTGCATTTAAAAATGTTACTTTTGAGAACATTTCTTGTTATTGATTGGAGCCTTTTAACTCGTCTCAAACTGAGCCTTATTTAGATATCAATAGCTCAATTGCAAGCTTTTTCATTTTTGTAGTCATTAAGACCATAACGAAGTTTATATATTATTTCAAACCCAAAATTTTAACCTTTAATTAAAAAAATTAAACCTTAAATCAAAAAAACCTTTAGTTTGAGAAAAATTACATTTTTATTTAAATTAAATTAACATTAACACCATTAATTATGTTTGCTATTAACATTAACGCGCCACTATCATCACGACCATCACACTCATCTTTCACTCATATTCAGGGTAACGTCCTCCATGAGGTACCTGTCTCAAAAAGAATGATTGGAATGATTAGAAATGATTAGAACATTTTGTCATTAATTATGTTTAAAACTAGTTCATTATTTTAATTAGTACCAGTACCGGATATTTTTATATCTATTACAAAGATATGTAAAAATAAAAACAAGTGTCTATAAAAAGGAATTGGACGTTTATTCTTCATGATGTAAGACTTTTATTCTACTTAATGTTAAAATACAATTTCATTGTTAACTTATATTCTAGACTAGATTCCTATTTACATTAACACAACACCTAATGATTGATACAATGTTATTTGGCTCAGTTTTCTGTATCCAAATCTTCAAAGATATCAATTGGACAATCTTCTTCATCATCAAAGTGGATTTTTAACATGTCCTTATCAGTCTCTATATTGGCGCATGAAACCGTTAATTTTAAGAGGAGCTATGAACCTTTAATTAAAAATAAAAGTTTTTAAAAATTTTGTTTTTTATGTCGATAAAACATTACAATTCCCCTCAATATCAACCAATATAAACGATTTATAGGTCGAATGAAAGAAAATTATTTACAGAGCAATTCGAGACCATAACAAATGCATTCTCTCTCTTAAGAGCTGAGATATTCACTATTAACAATTAAAAACAAAAATAATTAAAAAATATACAACATTGATAATAGCATTTCAACTAGCCTTAAACCCAACCAAATTGAGCTATTAATGATTAATCCGAAAGCCAAAGATTTTCCCAATAAAATAAGTCAAAAACAGTTTCATTATTGTCATTAGAACCGAAAATATAAGAGAAATTGACTTATCATAATTTTTTCCCCATTTAAATAACATAGGAAATGAGTATGTAGGTTTGCTGACAAGGGAATGAAGAAAAGTGTGACTTATGAGCCCTAATCCAGTAAAACTCAACTATAGGAAGCCAAATACGGAATATCGTTAATAAATTATAAAAAATAAGCTAGATTTATAAGTTTCAGTATATTTTGAGGTTATGTTGGTACAACGTACTGTGTTTACCAATTACCATATCTCGGTAACCAGTGGTCATAGAGTAATAATTTAAAATACTAAATTGTTTGATTTTTTGAGCTGAATTCAAAAATAAAAACAAAATTTTCATAAATTAAATTTTTGGGTGCCAAAAAAAAAACCATTTTCGAGGTGTTAAATCCC
This sequence comes from Flexamia atlantica, assembly GCA_035578135.1. NCBI lineage: Eukaryota > Metazoa > Arthropoda > Insecta > Hemiptera > Cicadellidae > Flexamia > Flexamia atlantica. Next base: position 1,091,069 of record JAQJVK010000033.1, read on the forward strand.
CCCTTTGGACCCCTTAGGATGGCTCGATCGAATTTATTTTTTATGTATTGTTAAAATATACAGTTTTAAAAGCCCACACCAAATTTTATATGGATCGGACCTTTTTCACCGGAGTTATTGCATTTATAAAAAAATACAACCTTCCCCCCACGAAAAAGGGGCCTTCCACCCCCTGAATTTTTATGGACTCATCGGATTCTTCAACTAGAGCCTAAAGATGACCTCTACACCAAATTTCAAGGTGGGGCTAATTTTTTTTCAGTTTGGTCTTTTTTGGACAAATTTTACTGTACTAATTTGCAATTGACATTAAACAAAAGTTAGTAAGATATTGTGGAAAACTTCCTCGAAATAAATGCCAGCTTACACTAGAGAATAACGAATCCGCTAAAACAAAGCTGATCCCTACCATCAAAAAACATAAATCTGTTGTGAACAACAAGAAAGAAGAGTACACCAGGAGAAACAAATTGTTGAAACGTTCTGCATTAAGAAGAGGTGAACCACAGACCATGCATTCATATAATGTCCAGAACTTTGATGAGCTAGACGATGTGTTCATTGATTTGAATCGATACAAAAATGAAGAGGAGAGTTTTAATATTCAACAAGGAAAGTTTAAGTTCAAAGCTCCGTTTATTCCACCGGTGGGGAGCGTTAAATGATGTAGGTTGAAGAGCGGTCTTGAGGAGAATCGAGGAGGAGCCGTACTGTGTTTTAAAGAACTTATGAATGTGTGATTCTCGTTTAATAATAAATATGTATTAGTAAATTGTTTCGCAAAATTTAGGGAGAACGAAACAATTTAGGTGGGGAGTGTGTTGGGAATTATTTAAAAGACTTTGCTTTTGCTGGCTACTGTATAAGATATCATGTGTCAAATAACATATGATAATAATTTGTTTATAGTTCTGATTTAAATGTAAATAATGATTTAGCTAAATTTTAGGAAACCATCTTTGAATTAAAATTACTAAGAAATAAAACAGGTTTTATAAACACTTGTCAATACGAACCTTATTTCAGGGAAATTAAAATAACTAATTACGATTAATTCTCCCCATTTTGAAAAAGTGCTGTTAACAAAACACTGAAAATAATTCAATTACATTTCTAAAGTCTGGCATGACGATGACGGCCCCTACCGGATTAGGCGTTCACCGCCGCTGCACATTGCGTTTCTATTGTGTCGGCGAAGGGTCGCTTAATCCGGCAGGGGCCATCGGCGTCATGCTAGAGTATAATATTAATCTCAGACATCTAAATTTGATATAGTGTTGTTAAGAAACTCGACTAAACATTCTCTGAAGGAATTTTCGTCGATGATTTTAAGCAGAGTTATTTATTTAAAACAAAATTCAAATCAAACACAGGGAATATATATTTTTTTTACTTTTGTTCGTAGTGTTTTTATAATAACTAGCAAAATAAACTCTAACAACTCAAATCCGAAAATTCTGACGATAAGAATACTTTCTTCATATACCAGGGTAAGGAGGGAGAAAGCAGAAAGTAAAAAGTGTAGTTTGATTATTTCTCAAAATCCATCTATAAATCTTGACATCTGGCTTCCATTTGGTTGAGATCTACCAAATTATGGCCTGAAGACCCACAATTTTTGGCTGTTGATTTCCGATGTAGGGTTTAATCTAAACTATTTATTTCATCACTTAAATTCGCCGATTGTGGTACGGGTATTCTGCCTACTATTAAGCGAATGCAACACGCAGTACATCATGGTTGTATTTATGAACTCTTGCAAATTGCAGGAGTTGTAAGAAGAAACAACATAATCAACTGTGCGTCCGTCACAGCAAAACTCAAATGAATGTCAGCTTACCTGCATTTACGTCACAGTCAAACTTGTTCATTGTTCTTCTCTTGAATTGATGCAATTAATTAAAAACATTTTAATTGTTTTAAATTATTGACGACCACTTTATGTTCTTTATAGAAGATTTTGAAAATGCATATTTATGCTGAAACTTGAGTACATCAGTAAGATTTGACAAGTGAATTGAAGACAGTTTTAAGGTATGTAATCTTTTTCAATTAATCACAGTCAAAGTAAAATTTAATGTAGAAAAAATGATTAAGGTACAAAAAGACATCTTGTTTCATACAGTTTCTTCTGCCTGGCAGTTTAAGAAACCAAGTGTTTCAAACGAAATTTTAAGATTAGATTGAATTCAAAATTATCGCAACAAAGGGATTTTTAAATATTTTTTGTTAAAATTTTTTAATTAATTGAACCCTTGCTCAAAATTCTATGACAATGAGCCGTATGAACTCAACAAATTTATGTGGTTTTCTGTCATGGTAGAAGTAATGGTTAAGGTAAACCGTTGAACTGAATCCAGCTGATGAATAAACACTCATTGCCGACACATGGTGTTAATTAACTACAAAACGTTTTATTATTCAAGTTAGAATTCAGTAAAAAAGGCTCTAGAAAATATTTGAATGGCAATTGACAGGAAAAAAAACATTAGGTATGGAAAATATACAAATTAGTCTCAAGCATTTAACATTTATTCACTAAAATAATATACTAGCAATTATGACACACACACACACTTAAAAGTACTATAATACAAAAAATATAAAACCGGATTCAAGGACATTGTTTAAAACACTCATAGTCAATTCGTATAATAACTGGAAATAAATATATACATAAATAGGGTAAAAATGGCAATGAAATGGCAGTTTATGGAAAAGAGCAATAAAACCGCACATCAGTTAATTCTGAGTTTTAAGTTCATATTCGGGTTAGAAATAAGCTCAGTTACCGATACAGCTAAAGTACTACTTATAATTTTAAATGGCACTTTGAATGGTAACTGGATTCCCAGATCACAAAAGAAGAGAGCAGCTCAAATAAAGAAAATTTATATGTCATATAATGACTACTGAGGTTGAATTAACCACGATTAAGTTTTAAAATAAATGTAAAACTCTAGAATAACTACTTTAATGTCGTATTGCATTTCTGTCTTAAAAGTAATATGATTTGTTTGACAATAAGGTAAGTTATATTAGTGATAAATGTGGCGGTTTTGATTTTATCAGCAATCGTAATACAGAAGTGGCAGTTGTGATTGGGACGAGTCGGGTATGGCAGTTTCATTTTGACAAAAAGATAGACAAATCGGGTTTGACTCGACTCACAAGGATGCGGTAGTTTTGATTTGTTTGTAAACGGTTGGATCGGTTCAATATGTATAAAGGTACATTAGGAATGAGTTGTAGTTGACTCCTGAAAATGTGTAGGCCTACATTTTTTATTTTATCTTGGATTTGTTTGTCAAACAACAATGCGATCAATATTGGATAAGTCAAGTTATTTCGATTTGACAAAAACTGGGTGGGGAAATGAAAAGGTTAACGCATTATGTAACTAATTCAACTAGTTACTACATGTTTGATTCTGTTCGCACTAGGCGAGCCAACTTTACAAATAAAAAAATTGGCACTTTCAGTTTTGATTCGGTTTACAACGGGTAAGGCGGTTTTGATTCTATTAACACATCAGGCAGTTTAGATTCGAATCACTGGTTCGATTCGACAATTCGATTGCTCGGATTCGATCATTCCGCTCAAACTAGAAGGCTGTCCTCCGCACAAGCCGGGCCTTTGGAAGGCCAGTTGCACGCCCCCAGGTTGGCGTCATACGCCAGGTGGATCGGGCACTTGAACTCATTCACCGTAAACTTCTTCTTCCACTGGTCCCAGTCACACGAGTAGAACTTGTTGCACTTCTTGGGATGTCTGAAGAGACCCGCCCTCTTGCACTCTATCCTGTCCTTGACCCTTTCTGCTCCGGCGACGAAATTACCTTCAGAGACGACTTCCTCCACGTACTCGGGCGCGGACGTGGTGGAGTAGACTCTCGTCTTCTTCCTGATGGGTCTGATCTCCACCACAGGCGAGTCGTAGGAGGAACTTTCGTAAGAAGAAGAGGACTCGTAGGAGTTGACGACGATGGGCGCCGCGGTGGTGGTGCTGGTCTGGTAGGTGTCCACGTACTGCTGGTCGGGGGCTGCGGAGTCTGTGGAAGGCGTGAACAGCTTGTTGGATCCCCTCTGCTTGTGTCTCCTCACAGTCACGGTGTTGGACCTTCCATCGCAGCTGCATTCCGCCCCCAGCTTGCCGACCAGGAGAGGGTTGAAATCGCTGAGTTTCGAAACAACGACGACCTTACTCTTGGTTCTTCTCCCGTCATAAGTGATCTTCCCCTTCTTCAGAATGCCCACGACGGCCTCTCCGTCTTCTATGCTCGCCACGGTGCTGGACACGTACCCCTTGTCGACCACTCCGCCGTACTGCCCGCTGAACCCTTCCAGGATCTTCACCTCCTCCTCCTCACCCTCCACGTCCACGACGTCATCGGGGTTGACGGTCGACGATGTGACGACAGCGGGAGTTGTGGAGTAGGAGTAGGTGGGAGCGAAGGTCGTTGTCGAGACAGTGGAGGGAGTGTACGTGGACGAGTACTCGGGGTAGTTCTCGGTAGTGATGGGACGGACTCGCACCTTCTGCTTTCTGAGGTAGTAACCTCCTTCGGGCCTCGTGGTGACGACGGGCAGACTGACGCGGGCCGTGGTCACCTTCACGGTCTGCGGCTTGACCGTGGAGGTGTAGACTGGGACCGCCTGGTCCACCTCCTCGTACTTGATGGAATCTCCCTCGACGCCTTGGTACCCGGAGAACGACGTCTCCTTGTGGTACTGCTCGCCGAAAGAAGCCTCAGAAGAACTCACGACCGCTGGAGCGCCGGTGGTGGGGTAGACCGAGCCTCCCTCGTAGCCGACGGCGACCGCAGGCTGTTGGTAGGTCTTGATTACAGTCTTGACCGGCTTCCTTACCCTGTAAGTCTCCTTGATTACAGGTACAGGAGCAGCGGTCGAAGTGTAAACTTTAACCTCGGGAACCTCGACCTTCTGGTTGTAAACGTACCCTTCCTCGTATCCACCGGCCAATTTGGTTCCGAAGTCGCTCTTCACCGCGTCGTATATATCTTCGATGTTCTCTTCGTACGAATAATCCTTGACGTAGGTAGCCTCGGTGGGAACGGTCGGCCTCTTCTTGTACACCACCGGTCTCGGCGTAGACACAGGAACCTCCGGCTCGAACGTGCTGGCGTAGTGATTGACGTAGAGTGGAGATGGAGTGGTGGAAGCTTTCACGACATTCAAGACCTTCTGGTATTCAGGGACGACCGTGACCGGGGTAACAGGAATTGACGCGGTCTTGACTAGAGCGGGTCTGCCGTAGGACGGGCCCACGTTCACCGGAGCGTAGGACACAGGCGAAGGAGTGACCTCAGGAAGAGGTGTGGGGGTGGTGCTGTAGCTGATGGCGCTCAACACCTTCTCATAAGCGGAAACAACAGGAGTCTTGACGTAGTTGTAGATCTGTTTGTACATAGGAGTGGTCTCGGTCTCGTACGAGTACGTCACAGCGGGCGCTGGAGTCGTGCTAACGATCTTCAGTCCCTCCTCGAACCTGACGGCCGGCTTGGGGTAGTCATACCCTTCCTTGACGACCTTCGTCTTAACATAAGTTTGTTGCCTGTACTTGGACTCAGGCTCGTACTGGATCTCCGGAGTTTCATATCCGAACTTGTACTCGCTGATGACCGCGGGCGCGGGGGTGGTGTACTGCACTGGGTTCAGGGGCACGACCGGTGTTTTCAAAACTGTAGGAACCGGTTTGACGTAAGCGGTCGATTTGTAGCCGTAAGTAACAGCAGGAGGAGCTGGGGTCGAATATTCATAGCTCACTGTCGGCGGGGCAGGAGTAGAATAGACGATAGGCTTCAACGGTTTGTAACTGACAGTCGGCTGAGGAGTCGAGTAAACAATCGGAGCCGGAGTCGTGTACTGAACTGGATTCAGAGGCACGACGGGTGTCTTCAGCACGGCGGGCACTTGTTTCACCGGTTGGTAGTTGTAGCTGTAGGAGAACGGCGCCGGCGACGACAGAGTGATTGGTTTCACAGGCTGCACGGGTGCTGGAGGCAGGTACTCATAGGTCGCAGGTGCGGGGGTCGAGTAGGTAATAGGCTTCAACGGTTTCACCGGAGCGGGAGGAACGTACTCGTAGCCCACCGCAGGAGCCTGGGTGGAATACACACCCGGTTTGTAAGGCGCAGGGGTAGACTGGTAGACAACAGGAGCGGGGGTGGTGTACTGAACCGGGTTAAGCGGTACCACCGGAGTCTTCAACACTGTTGGGATCGGCTTCACAGCAGGTGCGGTGTAGTAGGTCACCGGCGCCGGAGTGGAGTACGTTATCGGTCTCAGCGGTTCCAGAGGCTGCACAGGCGGCGAGTATTTAGGTGGAGAGTAGGCGACCGGCTGTTTAAACTCGTACTCGTAGTTGACCTGAGGAGCAGGCGCTGAGTAAGTGACGGGCTTCACCGGGTAAGGCGCGGGCGTCGAGTACTGGAACCCAGGAGCGGGTGTGGTGTATTGAATAGGGTTTAGAGGGACCACTGGAGTTTTGGCGACTAGAGGCACGACCGGTTTGACAACGGGAGCGGAGTACTCGTAGCTGACCGCAGGAGCGGGTGTGGTGTACGTCACCGGTCTGAGAGGCTTCACAGGCTGGACTGGTGGCGAGTACTCGTAACTCACTGGAGGGGCGGGGGTCGAATAGTAGATCGGTTTCGCAGGAGGAGGTGCGGGTGTCGAGTAGTAGATTGGTTTCGCAGGGGGAGGTGCGGGTGTCGAGTAGTAGATCTGTTTCGCAGGGGGAGGTGCGGGTGTCGAGTAGTAAGTAACGGCCGGCACCACAGGCTTCAACGGTTTCGCGTAGCTGACTGGAGCGATAGGTGCAGGCGTTGAATAGCTGTACTCCTTGTACTCGTATTGAGGTGCTGGTGTAGTGTATTGAACAGGGTTTAAAGGCACCACCGGGGTCTTAGTAACCAGAGGGACAACAGGTTTCACCACAGGGGCGGAGTACTCGTAGTTAACCACCGGAGCTGGGGTTGTGTAAGTGACAGGCCTGACTGGAGGTGCAGGGGTCGAGTATCCATAGCTGACTGGAGGAGCAGGTGTGCTGTAAGCGGCTGGTTTCACGTAGCTAACCGGTTTAAGAGGAGCGGGTGTGGAGTATTCAAAATGTACAGGAGCGGGAGTGCTGTACTGGATGGGGTTCAACGGGACAACAGGAGTCTTGTACACAGTCGGAACCTTGTACTCGACAGGTGCGGGAGTCGAGTAAGAGATCGGCTGCAGAGGTCTCACAGGCTGGGGCCTAGGGGTGGAATATTCATAGGAGGGAGCCGGTGTGGTGTAGGTTACGGGTTTCAGCGGCTTGACAGGTGCAGGGGTGTAGCTTACCGGAGGTGCAGGGGTGGAATACGAGTAGGTTTTGACAGGAGCGGGAGTAGAATATTCGAAGTGAACAGGAGCGGGTGTGGAGTACTGGACAGGGTTAAGGGGTACAACTGGAGTCTTCAGTACGGTCGGTGTGTATTTGACTGCAGGTGGGGAGTAGAAGGAGACAGAAGGAGCTGGGGTGGTGTAAGTGATCGGTTTGATCGGTTCTACAGGAGCTGGAGGCAAGTATTTGGGACCGGTGTATGAGACTGGAGCCGGGGTTGGGTAGCTAGGGTAGGCCACGGGTGCGGGGGAGGCGTAAGAAATCGGTTTGAGAGGAGCTACCGAATAGTTGGGCGCAGGAGTAGAGTACTGGATTGGGTTCAAAGGAACAATCGGTGTTTTCAAAACAGCAGGTTTGGGGTACGAGTACTTAACCTCGGGTTTGACATATGTCGCCGGCTTGTATTCATAGCTGTATGAAGGCAGAGGAGGCAGGTACGCGGGTGGAATCGGTTTCTTGTATCCATAATCGACAAACTCCTGACGATAATACGGTTCCGGGGTGACAGGTTTGATGTAGGATTGTTCATACCCTCCGTTGTATTGGAACCCTGTGGAAACGTACTCATTCTTCACAGGCTGCTTGTAAGTGTAAGATACCGGGTTTAATGGTACAACTGGTGTTTTTACCACCCCGATGGTCGGTGCGGGGTACGAGACGACCGCAGGAGCGGGGGTGACAGTCTTCACGTAGGAAGGCTGCTCGTAGGCGATATACGAGGGAGGCTTCACCGTCGAGTAGGATATCAGGGAGGGAGGCGCAGGCGTTACAGGGGTGACTGGGCTGGACGGTACCGGGTAGTACGTCAGAGGGCGCGGGGTCGTAGGCTGGACAGTCGAGGCCTTGTAGGTGGACACAGATATGGGCGCGGGTGTAACAGTGGAGTAGCCGGACACTGCGGGGGCGCCAGTGGTGACGGAGACAGCGGGGAGAGCGGCAGGGGTGACGTAGCTGCTGACGTACCCTCCGTGGTCTCCTCCCGACACCTTGACCGCGTCCAGGCCGACCAGGCCCACCGCAGGTTTGTGTTCAGAGATGTGCAGACTGTTGTACTCGTGACCTTCTCCAGTCAGTACAGCAGCAGGGGCGCTGTTGATCTTGTAGCCGCCCTGGTAGGAAGTAGAGCCTCCCGAGTAATAGCTTCCACCACGGTAGTCCTGAGAGTCCTGGCTGCCCTGGTAGGAACCGCCGTCGTATTTGCCAGAGTAAGCACCACCGTCGTATTTGCCAGAGTAGGCACCACCATCGTATTTGCCAGAGTAAGTGCTGCCATCGTATTTGCCAGAGTACGTCCCTGCGTCGAATTTTCCAGAGTACGCTCCACCATCATATTTGCCAGAGTATGCACCACCGTCGTATTTGCCAGAGTATGCACCACCGTCGTATTTGCCAGAATAAGCACCGCCATCGTATTTACCAGAGTAAGCACCGCCATCGTATTTGCCAGAGTACCCGCTAGTGTCATACTTCCCAGCGTACGATCCAGCGTCGTACTCCCCTTTGTACTGTCCTCCACTCGATCCCTCCCCACTGTACGCTCCTGTGTCGTACGAGCCTGAGTACGCCCCACCGCCAACTTGGCTGCCCTTGTACTGACCTCCTGTGGAGTACGAACCCTTGTACGCTCCGTTATCGTACACGCCCGGAACGTAAGCACCTCCTGCCACATACCCTCCTGTGTATTGTCCTCCGTAAGACTCCTTCCCGGAGTAAAGGCCTCCGTTGTCTCCTGCGCCGTCGTGGATGTAGTCCCCGGAGTTGTCGTGGATGTACGATCCTGAGTTGTCCTCGACGTACGCGCCAGACTGGTCGTAGTAAGAACCTCCTCCGTAGATACCTCCGTATGCCCCTGCTCCGTAAGCGCCCGCTCCGTAAGCGCCCGCTCCGTATTTGGTGCTTGAAGAGTAAGACCCAGCTCCAGCTCCGGAGTAGCGGTTTCCAAAGCCTGCGGCTCCGGAGTAGCTGGCGGAGTATTTCCCACTTCCCTTGTAGCCAGATCCAGCACCAGCGCTCCCGGTGTAGACACCAGCTCCAGAGCTTCCTGTGTAGGCTCCGGTACCAACACTTCCGGTGTAGGCTCCAGTGCCAGCACTTCCGGTGTAGGCTCCAGAGCCAGCACTTCCGGTGTATGATCCAGCACCAACGCTTCCAGTGTAAGCACCAGCTTCAGAGCTTCCAGTGTAGGCTCCGGCACCAACACTTCCGGTGTAGGCTCCAGTGCCAGCACTTCCGGTGTATGATCCAGCTCCAACGCTTCCGGTGTAGGCTCCACTTCCGCCGTACTTGCCTGAGTCGCCGCCCTCGTACGCTCCTGCCCCACTGTATGCACTTCCACCCGCCGCGTAACCGCCGGTAGAACCGAACCCGCTGGCCCCTCCGAGCCCTCCGGCGTAACCTGCCCCGCCGGAATACCCTCCTGCCACGTAGGATCCGGCGTTGTATCCGCTTCCACTTCCGGCAGCGTAGGCGGCTCCACTTCCCGTTCCGGTTCCGCTGACGGAGTTGCTCTGGTAGGATCCGCTCGCAAGGCTTCCGGCTCCGGAGACGTAGGAACCTGGGGCTCCGCCTGGGTAAAGTCCTAGACCGAGGCCTGCGCCGGAGTCGTAGGCACCTGCACTTCCGGTGCCGAGGGTGTTACTTCCGGAAGCGTAAGACCCGCTGTACGCGCCTGAGCCGATGCCGGAGAGAGCGGAACCTGAAAAAAAAACAGTTTAAAATGTAGGAATTTGGTGAAGTACTTCAGAAATATAATGACAACCTTATAACAAAAAAACATGAAAGATAAGGACACAAAAACGATTACGTTTTGTTCTACTAATTTAACGAACTTAGGAGAAAAGAATTGGTTCTTTAAAGAGTCAATTTTAAACTAATTTTAATAATTAAGGATTTTTAAGACCTTAGCGCAATATTTTGCATAAACAAAATCTATAATAAAGCGCTAGGTCTTTGAAATTTTGCATTTGCCCCAACATTAAAACTGAAGAACATTAATTTCAAATGAAACAGACAAGAGGAGAAAATAATGATCTTCACCCACACTTACACTGCAAATGGTATTGAAACGATTGACTGTATGCACTCTAGCAGGCTTTTTCCTTTTAAAGGTAAAAAATATTCAAGGGCTATGGACTTTGAACCATCAGTCTCAAGTAAATGGTGTTGAGAGGATTACTATATAGTCCAAGTCAAATAACTTGGCCCGGTCCACCCATAAGAGTAATATTAATTTTAGCATAGGGCAAATGAACGGCGCGGGCGTGGGCCACGTTACTTGGCTCGGACTATAGTCTACCTACAGTGCTGCTAGACAGGATTTGGCATTTTACCCGCCAACTCCGCTGAAAATCCCCGCTTTTACCCGGTTTTCGGCAATAATCCCCGCACACCCGAAAACCTGGCAATTATCCGAAAAACCACCTATAATGACTTTTAAACAACCAAAACCGGGTAGTTTCCTATAATTACTAGGTCAGGAAGGAAATCTTACATCTATAAACTGCACACTATATACCAAAATATATCTATTTACTTTGAGTATTGTTCTCAAAACAATGAAAACATTATTTCTCTCGTCTCAAAAGAACATTGGGTGTTTGTAATGCAAATCATAATCTAATACTCCCCGGTTTTACTTGTTGTTATGTATTTAGGATGCCGGGTAAATCCCCGCAGCTCAAGTCTAAAATCCACAGTTTTACCCGACTTTTCTTAATCCTCACAAAATCCCCGAACGGCCTTCAAAATACCAACACTGAAACCAATAAAACTATACCGAATAGATATTTCTTGAGTTAAAAAAAATATTTTTCACCACACTACGACGAAATCACCTGTTTTACAAACGTCAAACGCGGACCGAAACACACTGTTTGCCGCCACAGGACCGAAAACGTTTAGGGCCCTAGGGCCGAAAGTCAGTTGATCGCTTATTTGCTTGAAACAAAGTTAGAACATCACATAATTATATGGAGGTTCCAAAGACAGGATAGTCGCGATCATATGATTTTCATAGCTGTGTTTTGTTTCAAGTGAGTCAAATAATAATCAGTTTTTTTAATTATTTAGTGTATATTTCATTGTGTAGTGTGGTGAAAAATAGCGTTCGCACCTCGGCCGAAAGGGTTTTGCAGCTCTCGATCGTTTAAAATTCTCGACTTCGTCTCGAATTTGAAACACGATCTCGAGCCTGCAAAACCTCATTTTCGGCCCTTGTTGCAAAATATACTATTGTAGCTCGTCCGAAATACCCTGTTTTACCCTTTCGTAAAAAATCCAGGTTGTTGGGTAAATCCCCTCTGCCTAAATCTCAAATCCCGGATTCATCCCATTTTTCTTAATCCCCGCCAAATCCCCGTATGGCCTCCAAAATACCTGAAACCGGGTAAATACCCGGTTGTTGACAACACAGTTACCTAGCACGACGCCGCCCGGCACGTTCTCTATGCGGCCGCCGGACACGTGGTAGTCGGGCACGGAGGCGTAGCTCGGCCGGTGGCGGCCCTCGAAGAAGTCTCCGACCGTGAATCTGTAGACAAACAACTTGAATTGTAATACTGTTAAGCCACCGCAACTATGTGATAAACCACCGTAGTAGCACGCTGTTAGATGGTTCTCCTTTTAGGTACAGTTTATTTCTAAAATCAATACATTCATATATAAAAAGAGAGTTGTGTATTGGTATATTTCAGGTTGCAGCCAAACCTTCATATCGTAGATACTTGATCTTGATGTCAAATTAAAGATTGGAAATCAGTTACTTTCACAAACATATTACAAAAAACCTAATACTTTTGCAAACCTATTACTACAAAACCTAATACCGAAATGTATCAGGTACATCCCCACCTGGCACTGTACACGCCGCTGCCGCCACACCCGGGCACCAGCCAGGGCCAGTTGCACACGAGCGCCTGCTCGTCAAACACCAGTCCGAAGGGGCAGCGGAACTCGTAGGCGGTGAGGGGCGAGCCGTCCCCGTGGTGGTCCAGGCAGGCGAAGAACCACCGGCAGTTCTCGGGGTCTGCGTAGTAGCCGGGGGTGGAGGGGCAGACGTAGCGCTGCCGGGGGACCGGGGCGATCTCGCTGGACCCTGGGGAGAAAAAGGGCGGTTAGTGGGGAAATACTCTGTAAATTGGTTACTTTTTCAAACCTATTACGAAAGCCCTTATTCTTTTGCAAACCTATTATGACAAATATATGGGCACTCTTCACGCCAGTGGAAGCATACGAGAGAGAGTTTGGTGGAGAGAGGGAAAGGAGAGATAGAAAAAGGAAGGAAGGAGAGATCGTGAATAGGAAAAGGGAAGGGGTAAGTGGAAGAGGGTGATGGGGGAGATGGGGGAGATGGAAGTTGGAGTGAGGGTGAAAGGGGATTAAGGGAGGAGGTAGAAGTAGTATCTAGGGAGAGAGCCAAAGGACACGTGGATGAAGATCCTCGGGGATAAAGGTTGCACATGGGGATGTGTCAAAAAGAGTACAATTAGTTTGTATAGGTTAGAGGTCAATAAGAGATGAAGTGGAAAGAAAATAAAAATTTAAGGGAGATCAAGAGGAAAAAGAGGATTAAGAGTTATATAAAATATCAAGAGGAGAGAGAGAGAGATGGATGAAGAAAGTGTGGAAGGAAAAAGAGAAGGAGAAGGGGGTGACTAGAAAGATAGGAGTTGGAGTAGAGTGTGAAGAAGGAGTTGAGAGAGGAGGGAGAAGTAGTACCCGGCGAGTTAGGCACAGACGACGCTAACGATCCTAGGAAGAAAAAAGTAGCAAAAAGACTGAAGACGAGGGTATTCGGAGAAATAAAAGAAACAATGTTTTGGGCAGGCCGAGAGCATTGAGTTGGTATGGTTGGACGAGAAGAGGTAGAGTGGAAAGATATAGAATAGCGACACCAAGATGGGGAAGGAGATTCAGAAAGAAGTTGCGTTAACAGCGTTGCGTTGGCGATGGATTCCAAAAGCTTGAGATTCTTTGGCAAAACAAATGCAATCACTAATATTTAACTTTTCACAAATTTGTTATGCCAATCTCGGCTAAAAATAAATCAGACCCTCATCCGTCATTCATCTTTGTTTATCTTTATAGCTTACTTCCTTTATCATTACTTTTTACAATGTTCTTCTTAAATCATTGTATCAAAATTAATAATCCATATTTCAGCTTTTTTCCCTCACTATTACATAGATTATATAACATTCGCTGTAAATAATTAGACTCCCATTAACTAAGACTTTTTTCTCTTTAATTTTTTCCCTATCACCACTTACTTTGCCGTCACGTACACAATCTCCAAATCTATTTTCAACTCTAGTCTTTATTAAACTAACCTCTTCACAACCACTTCCACATCAGACGATTTCCTACCATCTCTCAATTTTCCTCTCTTTATTTCTCAGTCCTCTTATCTCCTTTCAAGTGCCACCATCAGCCAAAGACACCATTCACCCACAAACTCAGTCTTTTTCAACGCCAGCCAACCCCCTAGCGTGACGTAATATCACTTCATATAGTACGTTCTTCGTGCCTTACCTTGACACGCGCCACCATCAGCCAGCGACCCCGGCCAGACACAGACCTCCACCGTCTTGTCGAACATTAGCCAACCCCCTAGCGTGACGTAATATCACTTCATATAGTACGTTCTTCATTCCTTACCTTGACACGCGCCAAAATCAGCCAGCGACCCCGGCCAGACACAGACCTCCACCGTCTCGTCGAACATTAGCCAACCCCCTAGCGTGACGTAATATCACTTCATATAGTACGTTCTTCATTCCTTACCTTGACACGCGCCACCATCAGCCAGCGATTCCGGCCAGACACAGACCTCCACAGTCTCGTCGACCATCAGCCAACCCCCTAGCGTGACGTAATATCACTTCATATAGTACGTTCTTCATTCCTTACCTTGACACGCGCCACCATCAGCCAGCGACCCCGGCCAGACACAGACCTCCACCGTCTCGTCGAACATTAGCCAACCCCCTAGCGTGACGTAATATCACTTCATATAGTACGTTCTTCATTCCTTACCTTGACACGCGCCACCATCAGCCAGCGACCCCGGCCAGACACAGACCTCCACAGTCTCGTCGACCATCAGCCAACCCCCTAGCGTGACGTAATATCACTTCATATAGTACGTTCTTCATTCCTTACCTTGACACGCGCCACCATCAGCCAGCGACCCCGGCCAGACACAGACCTCCACAGTCTCGTCGACCATCAGCCAACCCCCTAGCGTGACGTAATATCACTTCATATAGTACGTTCTTCATTCCTTACCTTGACACGCGCCACCATCAGCCAACGACCCCGGCCAGACACAGACCTCCACCGTCTCGTCGACCATCAGTCAAACCCCTAGCGTGACGTAATATCACTTCATATAGTACGTTCTTCATTCCTTACCTTGACACGCGCCACCATCAGCCAGCGACCCCGGCCAGACACAGACCTCCACAGTCTCGTCGACCATCAGCCAACCCCCTAGCGTGACGTAATATCACTTCATATAGTACGTTCTTCATTCCTTACCTTGACACGCGCCACCATCAGCCAGCGACCCCGGCCAGACACAGACCTCCACCGTCTCGTCGAACGCGAGTCCAGCGGGACAGTCGTACTCGAAGACGGTGAAGTCCGGGCTGTACTGGTTGAACTTGACGCAACGGTAGAACCTGGAGAACCAGAGCTTATTAAAATAGGAGTTAAATTGACTTTTTTGCCCCGGCTGTAAGCCTCGCAAAACAACTTGGCGGATGAATTCCACTATTAGTTAGCTTAAACAATCGACTGATTATGAAAACTTGAGCCACTCGTTAACAGAAGGTAAACACTGTTTTACACGTTCACGGCGGCACGGAACCCTAATGCGATCATGGTGGGGGCGATCGCTCCCAAGCTGCAACACGTTACAATATGATTTATTTTTGAACCAGGATCTGAGCTTGAAATCTGAAACTGTTCACAGCACTGCTCAATAGTACATTATATTCTGTGATCACAGGGGTTTCAAGGCGAAGCACCAGGATGGCGTTAAAAAAAATAACATCGCGCCACTCGTTAGAAAAACCATCCAGCTGTTTTCGGCCATCCGCCAAGTTATTTTGGAGGCTAATACCATAAAGGTGTATGAGATCTCTCAATATCTTTTAATACGTATAATATGGCTGAAAGTTATATATCCTGCAGAACACTATTGTTGGTAAAGACTAAATTGCTTTCAATATTAAAAATACGGAGAAAGACATAAATTATTTGAAATAATTAAAATAAATGGCGTGGAATGAAAGGAGAGGTAACATCCTTGTAATCATGTGCACTCACTATTTTTTAGTCTTGTTGAAGTAGATTTTTTTAAATCATAGAATGTATTCGGATCTTCACAATCCAACAAGGTTTTAACAGTTGTTTTCATGGATATTGTGCTGAGAGATACATGAATTCAGGAATTATTTCACACAGTTTTTTCATGCAGAAATACTCAGAGATGAATCCCTCTCTTCGTCCGTCCCCCATCACTCATATGGATAGGTGTCTCTATCCCGTACTATCTTCGGAGGCCACATCAAGAAGCCACTTACATTACATTACATTACATTACATTGCTTGAAATGGCGACCTACCCAGGTAGGTATTTTAAGCCAAGTGTAAATGACAGATGAGTGAAGGATGATTGTGGGGCGATATTGTAATCTTGTTACTGACTAAGGCCGACATATAACTAAGACAGGACTCTTAATTAATAGCCCAACAGCCAATGGCAACTAAGGGGCCTACATTTTAACGTGAGATCCGAGCCAGAATTTTGCCTGGTTTACAATTTACGAACTGGTCTAATTATAAGAACGGTCCTATGACTTTACCTGTTACATCCACTGGGGTGTCTGAAGTAGCCCTGTCTGGAACACTCGAACTCAGTCTTGGCTTCCTTCCTGACCACGTGGATGGCGCCGGCTCGGTCCACCACTCGCACGATGCGGTAGGGACTCAGGTGGATGTCACCTGGAGGAAAGGAATTATAAATACTGAGAAAGGAAGTAGAGGTACTGAGCCAATCTTTTTACAACAGAAGAATTTCAACTTTTTTTGTCAAAACTTCCCAAAACACCAGAGGACTGAACTAACCTAACCGAAACCAGCCTCAACCCAATCAATGCAATTTTGCCAAACCCTGAGATACTATAACTGGCGCCAATTCTTAAGGCCCACGCCGTCAATAAGACTAATGTTAATGTTATCACTGGGCTTATGGACGGCGTGGGCCTTAAGATTTGGCATCAATTATACATCTCCCCGATATTGCGTGCCTTCGGGAACAAAGATGACGGATCCAATGCCACCTGCGGTCAATTGGATGACAAACAAAGTACCGAGTAGTACCAAGCACCAAGTAAGAAACTGTATAAGGCCTATTCTATTTCTTAGTTTATGGTTAGATTTAACCTAAGATATCCTCTGACGACCATAACAATTTTCAAGGTGTAATACAATTTGTTTATGGGATCAAATTTTTAGAACACAAGGGCAAAGTGGTGGTCTACTGAAGAATTTAATACATTTCTTACTTTGTTTTCACTATTTCGTTTTTAACGAATATGGATTTCTTACAGTTAGACAGGGTATTAAGGAACAGGGACACAGATAGATTCAAAATATTCAAATGAATAATTTATTTGGCCACTAAACAATAAAGTAATAGGCTACGTCAAACTTAATCCAAAGACATAATACAGCATAGTTCTCTTGACTCACAAAATCAAGTCCATGCACTTTCAAAATAACGTCCATGCACAGACAGTGCAATAGGCAGTGTGTACAAAAAAAGTTAGGACGTTGTGATATGATTATTTGCATAAAATATGATAACTGAGAGAGGGAAAAATGCTCTATAACAATATGTAATAAAAGGCTTGAAATTATTGCCTCAGCCCCAAATCACTCTTGTTAGCACGATGACTAGATATAAGTATGCGGCAAGTCTCTTGTGCTGGTCTCTCAAACGTCGTCACATGCTTAAGCTAATTACCAATTGATTGAGACGCAGCTATTTCAGCCAATCAGAATTGAAATGCAGCTGTGACGTCATTTTGGAGGCTCTAGAGCAACGTTTTCTGATCGGCTAGTCTACTGAGCGTCTTGTGGATGACACTTACCGTACAATTGTCATCGATATTGTGTTTGTTGGCACATCCTCATTTCCTTTTAAACTCCCTTAGTGTTCCTCGATAATAATCTTACAGTTCTAAAAATACCCCCAAAACACTTAACCTTTAAATTTTACCCAAGGGCCAATACAAGTCATCAACTTTTAAAAGAGCCTTCCAACAGTTGCGCTTTCGACTGACATTCCTGGGCACAACGGTATTTTGTTAAACCGTTTTATAGTTATCATGTAAGACCTAATACAAACCTTCATACCGAATTTCCGGTGTGTAAGTCTTACAGTCATAGATTTGAAAGATCTAGAAATAAATCAGCAGACGGCACGGAGTGCCTGTTGGGGTGGAGGCACGGAAGCTAGAAGGGTGTTCCTCCTCCAAAAAAGAGTCAGAAGGAGGATGTACAGAGTCCATCGTCTTGCAAACTGCAGGCCCTTGTTCAGGGAGCTCACCATCTTATCACTCCCTTCTCTTTCCATCTTGGAGACAGCCTTGCTTGCCAGGAAAACCGCAGACATTTTTATAACCAACAATCAAGTTCACCGGTACAACACCAGTTGTGCGAATCGCCTACATGTTCTACAAATTAGCTCTACTCTGGCCAGTAAAAGCCCTTTTTACTCCAGTGTCAAAATGTACAATAGCCTTCCAAGTAACATAACCCAAGAATATGACTAAATTCAAGACAAACTTAAAATAATTTCTATGTGAAGCGGCCTTCTACAACATAGAAGAACTTTCTGATAAGGCCTAAATTTCTTTGTGGGAAATGGATGACCACGTCGCTGAGGCGATTGTAGTGGGACTACTCCAAGTATCCAAGTATTTAAGTAGGTATCCAAGGCTCTTTTGTAAGTTGTCAACCTTTCCCGCCAAAAAGTCCCCCCAATCACCTGAGTATGAGAACTGGCCCGCGCTGTGCAGCTGTTCTTGCAGGTCTACCAACTGGGCGGCCCGCGACTTCCTGGCGACGTGGGTGAGCGTGTCGTGCAGGGTTGTCAGCACTGCGGCGGAGGCTGATCGGTTACACTTGCCGCCCCAGTCCTCCAGGTCGGCGTGGGAGACGGCCGCGCCACCGAGGTCGCGCAGGATCACGTACTTGCCCTGGAGCAGAGGGTTCAATTTCAATACAGCCATTGGCTGTTGGGCTATTAATTAACAGTCCTGTCTAAGGAACATGTCGGCCTTAGTCAGTAATAAGACTACAAGATAGCGCCACAATCATCCTTCACTCATCTGTCATTCATACTTGGCTTAAAATATCTACCTGGGTAGGTCGCCATTTCAAAAAAAGTATAAAAAAAGTAAGCATTCAATTACATTACATGAATTTTCCAACTCTATGGAATCTCACTTTCCCAACTGAAATCATTCAATTTCCTATCTGAAATCATTCATTTCCCAACTGAAATCATTCAATTTCCTATCTGAAATCATTCATTTCCCAACTGAAATCATTCAATTTCCTATCTGAAATCATTCATTTCCCAACTGAAATCATTCAATTTCCTATCTGAAATCATTCATTTCCCAACTGAAATCATTCAATTTCCTATCTGAAATCATTCATTTCCCAACTGAAATCATTAAATTTCCTAACTGAAACCATTCAATTTCCCAACTGAAATCGTTCACTTTCCCAATTGAAATAGTTCAATTTCCCAAGAGAAATCATCAATTTCCCAACTTAAATCATTCAATTTAAACATGTAAATTAATTACAAAAATAACTTTCGATCGCACGTCTTGACGTCCAGGCAACGGAAAGGTATAGAAGGATTTTTTGGAACATAATTTTTGACTTTGCAGCTTTGTTTGGACTAGTTAGGAGGTGAACTTATCAAAAGCCCCCATCCGTAGCCCTTGAGAGGGGGAGGGAGGGGACTCTGAATGTACCATTTTCAGGTTTTTTCCTAAATATCTTGAAAACTGTCAACTTTTAGTAGTCCCTATTGAATTGGAAAATGAAAGAAAATTAAATTTCCTGTAAGAAACGTATATAATATGTCTACTTTGGTCCAACCTTTTACAATGTAGATATAATTTTATTAACATTTAAATAAATATCCCTTCCGTAAGAAATACATGTACATTTGTGGGTAACATACATGCTCAATGGGACAGCGTTTTTTACCCTAAGGAAAACAGCACTCAGGAAATATTTACGGATCTTTTCCGTTATACGTATACCACTGTTTCGGGTTTGTTTTCCAATCTTAATTTTGGTAAGTTCGGTTATGATAGGTTAGGTTAGGTAACATAACCTAAGCTAACCTAAACTAACCTAACCTAACCTAACCTAACCCAACCTAATCTAACCTAACCTAACCAACTGCAAGTGGGACCGCTAGACGGCCAGACGCTGGCTTATCGCGTCTAGGCAGACATAACGGTAATTAAGATAATGAAACCCCAGGTAAAATATTCTTACGAGGATTTTCAATTTTAAAACGATTAATAAAAATTATTTGACCAAGTTTATGGTGCTCGGTCAAAAATAAAGGTTGAAGGGGAAAATTTGAATAGTGGTATACGTATAACGGAAAAGATCCATATTTACAAATTTCCAGCAATTTGACACCTCAAATCATAAATATTGGTCAAAAATTAAGGTGTTGGTGAGCTCACAAAAAGCGTTATCTTCCAAGGAATTATTACAAATATGTTTATCGAATTTCGATCAATTAAAAAGAAGTTTTTATTGAATAATAATCGCTTAGTATTTAATAGTTTTGAAAATTATTGCAGTGCCAAACCGACGACGCGACGCGACTACTTTCCTCAGAACGCCGACAATCGACTCCTTCCAACTGTGACAGGCAATACTAATACTGCCTACTGACTGCCTACTCCTCATTTTAAGGCACTGACTTTTTTACAAAACATGTTTAAAATATTAATTTTGTACAATTTTCATGGAATGGATTAATTCAAAATGTTCAAGGCAATATCCATCAAAGTTATTTTGCGCTGTACTAATTAGATATCCAAGTGTGACACCTAGACACAAAATAATATTTCACTTTTATTCATTGAAAATAATAGTTTAAATGACATAATAGTTGCAGTTTTCTTTGGAATCTTGTATTGTCCTTTTACTTTTCTATAAAACCTAGCTATTTTTCAAAAATATTTTGTCAATAAAACTTTATGGGTTCTCTCTATAATTGAGGATCCCCTCAAGACTCTCTTCAGTTTATTACATAATTACATTAAGCACACGACTGAAATTTGCTCTCTCACTAATTTTGACTGACTTTAAAGGAAACTCAACATTCCTCCGTTGCAACAGACCTACATACTCAGCGAATTTCAAAATGTTTACAACCATTCTTTAACCTTATGTTGCGAGATGTTTTTTTTTCATTTTCTCCATATTAGTCCAGTAAATCTACGCAAAAAACACCCTTAACCTAGAACAAATTGCAACACGAGCGTTTTTGGTGGAAATCTGTCCAAAAAAATGTTCTTTTTATCATATCCAAAATCGGACAAAATCGGTCCATGGGAAACTCCCTAAAATTACGTTTCAAAATGGCGGATTACAATGGAAAAATTTAAAATTAAGTTTTACTCTTAGTTTTCAACCACACCTCTAGAGATATAAATTTAGGAATGCTACAGAAAACTGTTAGGGGGGTAATACTTTATTTTCATAGGATTTTAAATTTTGGCCGCCATCTTGGATCCGCCATATTGGATTCAATAATTTTTTTTCAAATACAAAGGTGGTCATGTGACACATCATTTAGAACTAGATTTTTACGCTGATTACAATGCTGAAATCCGTTTTCAAAAATATGTTTTTGTTTTAAAGATATAACGAATTTATTTTTAAATTTTTTTTAATTTGTTAAAATGCTCACCAACTTAGACCAAACTGCAACACAACCTTTTTTCATGAAAATATAACCAAAAAATACTTATTCAAACATATCCAAAATCTAACAAAATCGGTCTACGGGAAACCCCCAAAAATCACGTTTCAAAATGGCGGTTTTTTTTAACTTTGGGGAGTTTTTGAAAAAAGCCACTTGGCTGCATTTTTTATCTACATTTAACAAGATATTGAGTTGGGACACCGCTAATAACTTTTGAGTGGATAGTCGTGCATTTTGTCTAGGTAAAATTTTTGGCCGCCATCTTGGAAACGCCATGTTGGATCCAAAATAATTTTTCCAAATGTAAAAGTGGTGTTGTGACCCATCATTTCAAATTAGATTTTTTCACTGATTACAATGCCGCAATCCGTTTTTTAATATCTCAGTTAGTTCTCAAGATATGGGTACTTTTAATTTATTTATTTTCAACCAATTTAAACACTACAAATTTATAAAATAGGCCCATAATCACAAAATAATGCTAGATAGTGGCGAATAACCACCATCAGTCATTGTTGAGCGATTTACACTTAATTTTCACCGATGTAAATGTTTTTGCCGCCATCTTGGATCCGCCATTTTGAAATTAGGCAAGTTATTTCAAATATGAAGTTGGTATTGTGACCCATTATTAATTCAAACTAAAATTTTACACCCAATTCAATGCCACAACCCGTTTTTTATTATAGTGTTTAGTTTTCAAGACATTCACATGTTTCTAATAAATATCTCAAAAAATATGAATTTTTCAAAAACTAAGTTGTAAAGCTAGTTTAAAATGATGGGTCACAATACCAACTTCATATTTGAAATAACTTGTCTCATTCGAAAATGGCGGATCCAATATGGCGGCCAAAACATTTACATCGGTGAAAGTTAAGTGTAAAGCGCTCAACAATGACTGGTGGTGGTTATTCGCCACTATCTAGCATTATTTTGTGGTTATGGGCCTATTTTATCAATTTGTAATGTTTAAATTGGTCGAAAATAAATTAATTAAAACTACCCATATCTTGAGAACTAATTGAGATACTAAAAAAAGGATTGCGGCATTGTACTCAGTGAAAAAATTTAATTTGAAATGATGGGTCACAACACCACTTTTACATTTGGAAAAATTACTTTGGATCCAATATGGCGAATCCAAGATGGCGGCCAAAATTGAGTACCCTCTCAAAATGAAGTATTCACTATCCAATAATGTTTGGGGGTGGAGTAAAATTTATATTTGAAAAAATATAGGAAAAGGTTTGCGGGGGGGCTATTATTATGGGACACCCGGTATATATATATTTATATATATATAATTTATTTATTTATGTGTGTATTTATTTATTTATTTATATAATATGAAATGAGATAAAGGTCGTTTCGGTTTTGTTTTTGTGTAAGTTGTTTCAGGTAAATGCAAAAACTTCCGAGGGGAATAGGCTGAAATTTCGCACCAAAGGTATATCATCTACCCAGGCAAAACATGGGTCAATCCAGGTCCTTAATATCCCTTTAAGTTTCACCCCGTATGCATTATTTCTCACTAGTGTTTTGAATAATGTTTGTAGTTTTATTTGGTTTCCATAGGAACTATAGTTGATTTTATATAATAAGTAGGTGGTCATAGCAGTTACCATAGCAAAACTGAGTTGACAAGGATTAAGAATTTCTAAACAGAACTAAAATACTTGTAGTGGTTTAAAAAAATCCAATGTTTTCCGTAAATATTGGAAAATGTCTCTAAAACTGCCGCAATTTTGAAACGGCTAGAGATAATTTAGTTCAGTTTTCCTCAAAATGTCCCGTTCAGTAGGACCTGTAAAATAATATAAAACGTGGTATAGGTTTACTTAACAATATTGTGATATTTTTACCTTGGCCTTAATTTGAGTAACACCCTGTAGATAAATCGCGATGAACACATTTTCAATGAATTCTACATATCTGAGTTAGTGGAGGACAATTATGTTTAGCATTTCTGGATTACACAGTTTCCCCTTTAAAATAAGTAAATGGTTGGTTTCATTGATATCTGTAAGCTTTAAATGTGACACAAAAAACAGTTACAAAAAATTAATAAAAACAATATAACTCACTCCAAACTTGTCCGATTTTGATGATCAATGGCTCAAATGAAAGCTGATAGCTTAGTGAGTGTTTTGAAACCATTCAAACATATAGGATTAGGATAGGATAATTAGGAGAGGTTTGTTTTTATGTTATATGTAAGAGTCATATACATGCACTGTATTTTTTATTATTTCTGTACATATGTTTGTATGACGTTTGTCCATGCTTCTTAAAGTTTATGACAATAAAGTATTCTTGATTCTTGATTCTTGATTCTTATATTCCTTAAACAAAACTGGAGATACCCGTCCTTAACTAAATTAAAAATTCTGAAAAAAATATTTTTATTTTTAATTAAAGGTCCATAACTCGCGTCTAACTCAACCCATTTAACTGGTTAAGACCTTAAATTAAAGCCAGTAATGTACTGAGTTAATTAAGACCTTAATTAGGCCTGAGTCTCAGCTAAATTTGGAGATATAAGTCTTTAAGTGGTGACAAATTTCGAAAGTTAGAAGAATTTAAGTTGAATTATGGGTCATAACTCCATTTATATTAGTCAGATTTCGATTAGTTATAGTTCATATGAAAGCTTATACTTTACCGAGTAATTTGACACCAGAAGGAACTTTTTAACTCATTTCAAACCTGAGATATAAATCTTTAACAAAAAACAAATTAAAAAAAAAATTTTCATGTAGCATTTAGCTTTATAGCTCGTTTCACACTTGTCCGATTTTAGTGATCAATATCCCAAATAATAGCTAAACAATCACTCATCATTTTAAGATAAAAACGAACTAAAAGCCTTGCTTGGTTCCTGCGATATAAGAGAAATAATCGGAAAAGTTTTATTATTTATTTAGCCCCCATAAGAAATGTACAGGGAGGAATTTTATTTTGAGCATATCTTAAAAACGAATCGATATTTTTGAAAACGGACTTCAGCATTAAAATCAGCGTAAAAATCTAGTTCTAAATTATGTGTCACACGACCACCTTTACATTTGAAAAAAATATTATAAATCCAATATGGCGGATCCAAGATGGCGGCCAAAAATTTTCACCCTGTCAAAATGCACGACTAGCCACTCAAAAATTATTGGCGGTGATCCCAACTCAATATCTTGTTAAATGTAGATGAAAAATGCAACCGAGTGGCTTTTTCCAAAAACTTTCCAATGTTAAAAAAGCCGCCATTTTGAAACGTGATTTTAAGGGGTTTCCCATGGTCCGATTTTGTCCGATTTTGGATATGTTAATATGCACATTTTTTTGAGCAGAATACCGTCAAAAACGCTCGTGTTGCAATTTGTTCTAGGTTAAACCGTATTTTTACTGGACTATATGAATAACATGGCGAATAGTTATAAGTTTGCTAGTAAGAGTTGTTAAAAATTAGGTGGTTTAAATTCAATGTTCAGTAGAATTCACCTGCAAGAAGTTTAGCCAATCCTATGTGCTGTCATCGCAGCACTCAACTAATAATTGTACTATTTGCATTCTGGAGTGGTGTAAGCCTGATGCCACTAAATTCTTCCTAAATGGTTTAGTTACCTTATCTCTCGTGATCCAGAAGTTTCGAAATAGCAACTAGTTCCGGCTCGCTACGGAGCCATTCTCAAGCTGTACAAGGTAGCCTAATCCTAATCCTTTCTTCATTGAAGAGGATTAGGCAGCGGATAGGTCAACGTTCGAGCCGAGCGGCTAGTCTAGACTGTCCAACGATCCGGGTCGGTCCGTCTGTTAAAATAGTTTTTAGGCCTATTGTCGTGTATGTAATACGTGTCAAGTTGAGTGTTCTGGAAATTGTAATATACATTTTTAAATTTGTTGACACTCTTCAGTGAAGAAAGGATCAGGATCAGGATTGAGAATGGCTCCGTAGCGAGCCGAAACTAGTTGCCATTTTGCAACTTCTGGATCACGAGAGATCCATTACACCATTTAAGTACCAGATCCAAACCATTTTAGTAAATCATCGGGATGCGGAGGCTACAATACTGAATGATAAATTTCTTCTTTTAAAAAAAATCCATTTTCTTTGACTAGAGAGCTCAGACCACCAGGTGTTACTATGATGAGCGGTCGGCTTTTGCTAGTTTTCCTTTATGTAGACGCTTGGCTTTTAGAGATAGTAAAAACGTTACGCCATTATGATTTTTTTAAGTTTCTTTGACTGCAGCTCAGTCCACCGAGAGTTGAGTGGTCTGTCGCCAGGTTACCTTGATGGAGACGCTGGTGGGGTCGTCGAAGGCGACCCAGGTATCTTCGTGGAAGGCGTAGGGCGCGGTCAGGTCCTCGTCCCTCTCCACCGTCCACTCGCCCTTCGACATCAGCTTGCAGAGCTGCGAAACAATAGTACATTTCACTACTAGAGTACAGTGCACGAAATAGGGCGGGCGGCAAAAACTGTAAATTCATCAAATTGTCTGCTGAACCTCAACTGAAATGACTAAATTAAATGTTTTTGTTGACCTGTCAAAACTGTGTTTACGTTTTCAAGGCCTCTTCCTGGTACATTGTGTTGACTGTATCATATGGTGATATAAGTTAACCACGCAAACAAATAATAAACAATAATTTCGACATCAGCGCACTCACTCACCCGCCCTATTTGGTGCCCGCGATTATAGTCACGAAAGTAGCCCATTTCGAATGTAAAAAAATCTCGGCTTACGACTCACAAGTAAAATACTATCTTGCCCCGAAATGGGGCATTTGTGACGAGCTGTGAACAATACTTCGCATTACGATGCAAATAAGTAACCAAACTTATACAAAATCATCCAACATTTCAAAATTTAGTCATTTTTCTATATGCAAACACAATACGGCCGAACTGTCTATTTCCCAGAGCCCCAAATGGGACTTTTATGGCACTTTCGAATGGGTTTTTTGTGTCACTTTTTTGGGGGACTTTCGATTTAGTGATTTCTTCACCAAATCCAAAGTAATGCATTTTCGCAATCAACATCGATTGTGTTCTATCGCTTTACAATCGATTATAGAGCCTTTACAGTTGATTGCAGATCCCTCATAATAAATAGTTAATCCATTACATTCGACATTCTTTTATTAATCTCCTACACTACAATCGATTGTTAATGCTTTAAAATCGATTTTCAAAACCTAACAATCAAATGACGATCCCTTACAATCGATTGTTAATCCCTTACAATCGACTGTAAACCTTACACTTGATTGTCAAACCTTACAATCTCTTGTCAAACCGACTCTTAATCCTTTAAGATCGATTCTCGATCCCTTACAATCGATTATTAATCCATTACATTAGACATTCTATTATTAATCTACTACACTGCAATCAATTGTTAATCTCTTAAAATCGATTTTCGAAACTTTACAATCGATTGTAGATCCGTTACAATCATGTTTAATCCCTTACAATCGATTGTAAACCTTACAATAAATTCTTAAACCTTACAATCGATTGTCAAACCTTTAAAATCGATTGTTAATCCCTTGTTAATCGATTGTTAATCTAAACCGATTCCCGACCATAGATTGATCCCTTACAATCGATGGTCACCCAACCGATACTCGATGACTCAGGGACCGACCTCGGGTCTGGAGATCCGCTGGGGCGCGCCGGCGACCGGCGACTGCGCCATGTTCTTCGCCTGGTCGCGCAGGGTGAACCGCAGCGCCGCGGCGGGCAGCGTCAGCACCAGCTTGTCGTGCGGCGCGCCCAGACCGGTCACCAGGTCCACCAGCGAGTCCTGCCGCAGACAATAATAAATAATAATAAATAAAAATGCCTTTATAATCCAGTGTTTCTTAGTACAATACTGTTTTTCAGAACAACTTCTGTCAAATTACCTATGTAGCATTCACCGTTGGGCCAACGTTGGGAAATGGTCGGACGGTTGGGAATTGGTTGGTGGCTTTGCCGACGATCTGCCAATGTGGGCCCAATATATTGAGTGGTTAGTTGGCCCAACCGATTATGAGTCTGTTGGCCCAAAAGTGGAAAATGGTGGGTTTTCCCAACCGATCGTGAGTCTGTTGGCCCAACGTTGGGGAATGGTGGTTTTCTAACAATGAGCCAACGGACTCAAATCTCGTAAAAATTTCAAACAACCTTTTTTGATAAAATCTTTTTGTATTAATATCCTCTTTACAATAATTTTGAATTTACCTATTAAAAAATAAACCTTGAAACTCCATGAGGAAAATGCTCTTCCAATCACTTTTTAATCCTAAGGTGATGCCACTTCATACATGGGTCAAATTGGCCGAATGGGTTAAGGTGTGAGTGTGGTAAGGTGAAGGTATTAGGTTCGAATCTCGGTGGGAGCATTATCTTTTTTTCGTGAAAACGTAATGTAAGGCCAATATTATATGTTTATGTATTGGTTTACTCAACACATTTTAGTATTATGACAGTTAAATTGAAAAAAATTTGGTTGGCAAATGGTTGGTAAATTGTGGGTTGGGCCAATGAGGGGAAGGTGGACATCCCCAACCGTGGGCCCACCGTCGGCGACCGACAGTCAAGAGTCAAGAATCAAGAATACTTTATTGTCATAAACTTGGTCATAACAAGCATGGACAAACATCACAACATCAGTGGGCCAACGATGGCCCATCTGATCTGTGCTACATGGGTACACATTCATTATAAATACGATTAAATTATATACAAATTCAACAAACAACAACTATGATAGATAACCACGAACTTAACAAGTGAACAATTCCTTTATTTTTGCCTTAAAAGTTGAAAAGGAAAGTGTTTTAAGGCCAGAGGGGAGGTCGTCGTACAATTTAGGACTAAAGTAGGAAAGACTTTTCCTACCGGCCTAAAGCCTGACTTTAGGAAAGTGCAGGAGCTTCCCATGGTGAGAACTGCGTTGTGAGAATTCCTCAGGAAAGGAGAGCTTCTCACAAAGGTACTGGGGCTCTTTTTAGACAAGAGCCTTAAGCACCATGCAGCACGTCACCACCCTACAGATAGACCCTACTAGAATCATCCCGGCAGCAGCTCTAAATGGAGAGACATGTTCGAATCGATGAAGTTCAAAAATGAATCGAATTGCTGTGTTTTGCAATTTTTGAATTAGATACATGTCCGCACCAGAGACACTGTTTCCATAGGCCGGGAGACAGTAGGTAAACACTGATAGCACTAGTGACTGCATTCGGTGCAGCTTTGCAGTCTCTGGCAGCAAACTTCTAAACCTGTTCAGTCCCCTCAGCCTCCCTAAAGCATGCTGGGTAGAAGCGTGGCATGCTCTGAGAAGGTGAGGTTTGCAAGCAGCGTCAGCGGCCATCACTACTAGTATTACAAAGATCAAACATTTCTGGTTTTAATAGTTGATCAACATCAAATTAGCCAAAAATGGGTCTAAAACTTAATTTTTTGGCTTTAACAACCAAATAGAAGAAACCTTTAATAGGGGCATTCCTTGAGACTGGCATTATTTTGGAAGTTTGTACTCTATGACGTCATAATGGTGGTAGGGGGGTCAGGCGAATTATGAAGGCATGATGATTGAAGGGAGAGGGTCAAAATGGCCAAAAAGAGATGATGAAATTTATGGACGGCCCCTTAGTATATTTATGAGTTTATAAGAAATTCTTATTTCATTGGAAGCAACCCTGATTATAAAAATAGTACCGGGTGCAACCGGGAATTAACTCCCTAGTTTTGATAAACTCTAAATTTTAGTATAACAAATATAATTTCTAAAAATTAAATAAAACCATTTTTTTAATCACAGTTTTTGTGTATATACATCTCTATCAATATGGCACAAAAACAGTTTTTCGCCTTCAAAATCTTTTATCTCTAGATCATAAGAGCTACTGACCTGCAAAAACACTCGGGCCATAGGATATGTAATTATCTTTGATGTTGTGATTGTGAGTGCAAGATAACTGTTAAAAACTAACAAGTTTGTAATTAAATCGTGGGTTACAATCACCATCGAAAGAAAAAGAACAGTTTTATGTTTTGTGTTTTAAGTTTCCCACCTCGCTTAAAATAACTCCCAAAAATACTAGTTACCGTACCGCGTTCAGAATGTCCTCGATGCCCATGAGCCGGCTGGGGTGGTAGGCCAGGCCGCGCTCCGTGGCGTCGGTCAGGTTGTCGCTCGCCAACGTGTAGAGCGAGACGTATCTGCAAACAACATTCACATCAGGATATAGACAATTGTTTAGAAAGGTATTCTGATAAGTCAAAAGTAATTTATTTAGCCAACTTAATAATAAAATTGCATTAGCCAAGTCAAATCATACAATATTTCTTATCAACTAACAATTATTTTTAATCATGTAAAAAGCATTTGCGACAGTTGAAAAACCATCATTGAATATTTACAGGTCAACACAACATTCAAAGACTACCAGTGACGCTGAAAGGACCCTTTCCAGCAAGATGGATTTTAACTTGTTCCTTTTTCCTAAGTCATGCTCAGCCTGCAGCGGAGGAGGAATGTTATTGAACAACTTGACTGCATTGTATTTGAAGTTTTTTTGGAAAAAATAAGTTGAATGGCGGGGAATAGCAAGATTTGAAGCATTTCGGAGTGTACAATCATGACTAGTGGGTGTGAGAAATGATGTTATATTCTTCATTGTGAAGGACAAAGTTTCAAAGATATAGATGGACGAAAATGTTAAAATTATTAATGATTTGAATGGTTCTATGCAAGTCTGGCAAGTTGTCTCAACATATCGTTGGCTACCCAAGGTAGTAACCATTTACTACGTCAGGTTACGATAAAAGTCAATCGCATAGTTATTGTTTTGATTTTGGTAACCAAAATAGTGACCTTTATAAAGAAAAATTAAGAACCACAAATACGTAGGTTTTGAATATGTCCTTATTATTTTTAAATCTCATCCTAAAATATCTTAAATAATATTTTAATACGTACGATTTGTGTTATTGTATTGACTGGATGTAAACAAAAATCGCCTTACAGCACTTCAAAATATTCTTTATTTACATTTACATAGAAGACGGTAAATGTACACAAATGGTGGAAAATAGCGATCGAATTAGATTGGTTACACCAATCATCATCAGGCCCAATGAAAACTGGTAGATTCATCATGGCGTCTGTCCTTAAATCCTATTGGCTGCCAAATTATATGATATAAGTACAGACGCCATGGTGGATCTGCCAGTCTCTCATTGGACCTGATAATGACTGGTGAGACCAATCGAAATCGATCACCATTTTCCACCTTTTGAATAGTTAAAGTCTTGCATTTGAATAAAATATGTAAGTAAAGATACAATTGTAAGTCATTTTTTATTTACATCCAGTAAAATAGCTTTGCAACTCAAACAAAAAATAATTTAGGATAAAATATTTCTTTTTCCAGCATAAATTAAATTATAAAATTTGGTTTCACAAGCGGAGGCTTTAAAATAACAAAAATACACTCCTAGAATTAATTGTTTCAGTTTAAGAAATTTAAGACAAATTTCTTAAGATTTATTTTTCATCTACTCACTTTGAGAGTCTCTTCAGGTCGAAGTTCTTGGCGAGATGCTGGGGCTCCGATGTCAGACGTAGGATGATGATCTTTCCGCTCTCTTCCGCTTCTTCTTCCTCTTCTATTTCCTGTTGAGAAGAACGTTCGGAAGCGCTCTCACTCTTGTCTTCTTTTTCTTCTTCGTTCTTTTCCTCTTTCTCTTCCTTCTCTTCTTCCTTGTCTGTGGTCACCTTGGCCTCTTCCGTAGTAGAAGTGCTCTTTTCTTCTTTTTCCTCCACATCGCGAGTCTTTCTTCGGTTAGTCCTGCTGTAACATAAAAGGAGAAGTTTAGAAGATATTTAAGTTTAAAAAATAACTGTTGAGTATTTAGTTAAAATGTTAATTGATTGATTCGCAGTTAATCTTAAATAATCAATTGACCTATAGTATGTGTCATGGCGAAGATCTTATGCAACAACATAAGAGGTTTTGCTTAGTGGATTATTTAAAAATACACACTTTAAATTCCAAGAATGCACACATTTTCCTTTTTAATTACTATCCTTATTAGTCTGTGATCTCATTTTAGTATTTGTTAGTTTGAACTTCTAACTTTAAAAACTACTTTTAGAAATTACAACAAAGCCACAGACAAGGAACTTCAAATCAAGCTTTTTACGAAATAGCTAAATCTATTCTAACATTTGAACTATGTTCATAACACTAAAATCTTGATACGAAATTTACTAAAATTTAAAGTCTAATCAAAGTAGTTATAAAATTCAATTAGATTCCAATAACCTACATACTTACTAAAAATTAATAATAATCTATAAAAAATACATAAATTAGTAACAAGGGCATATTCAGAAAGAAACTTTCCTAAAAGTATCTGGTGTTTAGTAAATATCTATAACTTTATCAAAGCAAGCGTCAGTATTTGATCATTTTTAAGCACTCAATATTGTGTACAGAATGCAATTTATAATTTATTTGCCTACGACCAATTTCACCCTTGGCAACTTTGATAATCAGACCGAAAAGTTGAGTGGAATTCTGTCACTCATTTTGTATAACAGAACAAGTTACACACGATCATTCCCACATCTACATTAATGTCAGCTACTGGATATACTCCCCATAAAACCCCTCCTATGAGATCCCACAGTCCGGATCCCGGATCCATATCGATTGCCTACGTCCGCCTACGACATTGTACGAGATGATAGGATGGAAATTATACGACATGATATGATGGAAATTATACGACGCCCACGACTCTCCAGGGTCGTAAAGAACATCGTCTGAGAATCTTCGGCGAAGATCGTCCCGGCGTCCTTGACAGTGGCAGAGACCTTGAGGCATTTCTGGAACGATAAGTATGATAATGATGATAGGGAATTGTGAAGACGCTTTTACTGAAGGCGGATCTGCGACAGGAAAGAACTTATAGGTTGGACACCTTATATTTAATCGTGATGATTTATTTCTTTAATGGTTTTATACAGTGTGTAAAAGTCCGTTCCCCCCTCCTTAATTTTTTTGTTTGTTAAGACAAACAGTTAACCTTTGGGGAACGATACTATCTCAACCCAAATTATTTTTTGACGTTACCAAACATTTTGAGTGACCCCCAAAAATGGGGGATTTTGGGAGCAACTCAAAATTTTAAAATGCAAACCCCTTTTGAGTGACCCCTTATTTTAAAGAGCTTTCAAAAATTAGATGAATGAAGAAAACTGGAGGTCTCTAACGTGTTTCTATCCAAATTGACAGCTTGTCAAAAATTTTGAATTCAACACATCCTTGAAACCTGGCGTCTAGGACATTTGGAGTTTTAATTCACCTTTGGTGACGTAAAAATGAAACAAGCCTGAGAAAAATGTTATTAAATGAAAAAGTAGTCTCTTTTAGTGATATTAAAAATGTTGAGTGTCCCCCAGAAATGGGGATTTTGGGGGCAACTCAAAATTTTAAAATACAAACCCCTTTCGAGTGACCCCTCATTTTGCAGAGCTTTAAAAAAATAGGCGATTGGTGGAGGTTGGAGGTCGCTAACGTGTTTCTTTCAAGATTGACAGCTTGTCAAAGTTTCTAGAAGTCGTATTCAAAACTACGTTTTACCTGACGAAACAGTGTTCGTAAATATATATGACCAGACTGAATTGAGGAAAAAAATAAATATCTCGGCACAGCTTTAACTCTGTTTCGTCAAAAATATTTGGACTTTCAGACTAAAGCACGCGGCCTTGGATGCACAGACTGTATTAGTGGACGGAAGGAAACAAGAGTGCTTGCTTGAAGGAAACAAGAGTGCCAACCTTGCTTAAAGGAAACAAGAGTGCCAACCTTGCTTAAACCACAGAGTAATTCAGAGTTAACTACTCTCACTGCAGGTCCTGCCATTAGGTGTACTTAAACTGGCTTGTTTCCTGAAAGTAATCTACTGAAATTAAGATAACCTCTGCCCCGTGTTCAAACCTTGCCAAGAATGTTCAAAGGAATCCAGTCGGTTACGTAAACGGTGTCCAGCTATTTTTAACGATTAGTGCAACAGTTAAAACGGAACAGGTGCTGAGTAAATGTCAGTTGTGGATGTATTAAGGTTGGCAACAGTGAATTGAATAACCACCTCAGCCGACAGTATATCGTCGACGACAGCTGACTCGCATGTATAAAAATGAATCGTTCCTTAATGCGTTCTTCTCACGGCAAGCGGGTCCTTGATTTACGTTTGGACATGAAAAGACGACATTCGATTTCTAAAGTAGGCAATGAATCCGACAAACAGGAACCAGAGAGATTTGTTTATTGTAAAGGTCGTGCAGTTTTGGTACAATGAAATTCCTTGAAAATCAGCATAAACAGATCCACTAATGACACATGGAAAGTGTCTTTGGTTGCTGATTAATAATCAGTGGACGAGTATCATTTCAGTTGGAAGGGTTAACATATAACTTAACTTTACAAACAGAGAACATACGAGTTAATGAGTTTTTGAGCAACTATTGTACCACTTAAGATACAATTATGATGGAGGTCCTACTTTGGCTACAATATGGCTTCTTTTAAGATAACACTGAAAGCTGTGTTTGCCGTTCAACGTCGAAATCCCTGCTAAAACTTGCTGGAAATAGGTTTATTCCGTGAGCCTTTTCAGTCGACCTTACAAATCGCATTTGCAGCAGTGGTATTTTTTTAGAAAATGTACAAGATAGTTTTACTTTGTATTGACTCTTAAAAGACATCAACGAATTCGCATCATGATTTGTTATACAGAACTTCATTTATACAGATATAGCAGAAGTGATATTTTAATTTTTATATCATTTGTCTTTACATTATGCATTTTCAATGCTTAAGTTATTTCCCAATTAATTTATGACCATACAGGTTTATGCTCCAAATGTTGGGATTTTCCAACAGTCCCGGGAAACGAGGATAAGAAAAATGTAATATTCTTATCAGCAAACATGTAGAAGAAAACTTTTATGAATAACGAATGATTTACTATCTTTATAGCATTGTAAAGAAGTGGTAGCGCCTATATATCTATAACTTAGTTTTTCTGTCTGTAGTTCCGGGAAAATTAATTACTGAACTGACAAGGCTGAAATTTACAAAAAGGTAGATCATAAGCTTGGCCAACACTAAGGTGTAATCAGGTCCCTAACCCTCTTTGGCTTCACCAGTGGGCTAGTTATCAATATATTTTTTATAATTTTCGGGATTTTTCAGTTTTGTTTTTTCAAACCTTTTG
The DNA here is from genome assembly GCA_035578135.1 of Flexamia atlantica. Lineage (NCBI taxonomy): Eukaryota > Metazoa > Arthropoda > Insecta > Hemiptera > Cicadellidae > Flexamia > Flexamia atlantica. Next base: position 1,125,784 of record JAQJVK010000033.1, read on the forward strand.
TTTTTTCAGACCTTTTGTTTTGTTGTTTCCCTCCAAATATAATCTCCGAACATCTTACAGCCTGCCTATCCCTAAACACAAAACATCCTTTTTTGAAAACCAAACCTACTTCACCTCAATAAAGATTTACAACCATCTGGATGATGGTTCCTTAAGAGTCAAATGAACACAAATAAATTTTAAAAAATATTAAAAGACTTTCTAGTTCTTAAGGGGTATTATACCTTGAATAAATATTTTACTTGATTTTTGTTATGTTATACTGCATTTTATAAGTAAAGTACTGACGATTGTTATGCACATTATTGTGCTATCTGACAATAAAGAAATTTGATTTAATTTGATTTCTATGGGATATATTGATAATTTCCTAGTGATTAAAGTAACGGCCCTAATGCTTAAAGGAAACGGTTACTCTACAGTAGTTAATTGATATTTAAGGTAACTAGCTGTTACTTCACGGTAAATAATGTTGAATTTAGGTGATTTAAAAATAATATTTGCTCAACAAACCCATTAGCATGCAGGGTCCAGCGCGGGGTGACGACGTCGTCCGGGATGTCCTCGTGGATCTGGTAGGACCGCTTCGTTCTAGTCTTCACATCGTCTTCAGCCAACTCTTTCGATAGAGACTGAAAAAGAAAAGTCAGTCAAGAAAAGAAACTTAACAAATTGGAAGAAGTGAGCTAGAGAATTTCAGGTGATGGAGTCCATATGTAAAACCCACATTTGTGTTATAAAAGAGTTTATTGATACTAGGTCTTTGATACTGTAACTTATTCTTGTAGGTATCAATTACCTGGCCTTGCCTCGCGAGTCGCCGACGCATCGAGGGCGTGTTTTATGCTGAATGTGAATGAATTAAGAGTGTGGGATGAATAGGGGGTGGGTGCGTTTGGTAGGTCTGATAACCTTGCGTGTTATGGGTAGGCTACATGTGGTGAAACTTCTCATAGACTAGGACCAACTGGCTTAATACACAGGATTAAAAAATAGAAAATTTAAATATGACCAATTTTAGTTTCCTGGTTTACGGGAAAGTTGAAGGTTGAAAGTTTTATTTTCAGTTCCTCAGGTTTCGTTCAGGATTGATTTGACAAACATAATATAAAGAGCCCAAATCCTTAGCTGACTCATGAGTCATAACTTAACAAAAACCAAACCAGTTCTTATTAGCACTCTTAAAATTAACGTATTTCAATAAAGGTCGCAATTTTTGCTTTTATATTTTTGTCTGGATACCCTTTATCCAGCCTGTCTTTCATAACTATTAGGGTTTTATACAAAAACTAGAACAAAATCAGTCAGCATCTGCTCCGGTCAACTCTCCGAACGACATACAACAAGATCAATCGAGCTCGCCCCTAGGCCCGTTATAAATATTAAACCAACAGAAGTGAAGTAACTGAATGAAATGTAGATGTCCTTGGCGCGAGTGATGCAACATGCAGCTGACAGATTGTCTACCTAGAAACGACTTGGACATGGACGGAACTGACCCGAGTGACCGAACTGGTCCGAGTGAACTGGTTACACACGCGTGCAGCTAATAGAGCAATGAATTCGGTCAAAACAGCTGTTGGTCTGGAAGGTAAGCATGTTAGCCTTGTCGGACTGAAAATACAATTATTAGGTTGACTAATATTAAGTCTTGATAGAATTTTGATGGGAAATTTGGATGATTGGTCAACTGAACTAATTTGCTGAAGGATTAGCCGCTGGACCAATTTGGTTCTTTTAGACGATGAGGAAAAGGTTGGCAAGAATTTGATGACAATGGTTTTGTTGAGGAGGGGTAACGATTGAAAAAACTAAAAGAATATATGATACCTTGATAAAAAAACAGGTAACTAATCGGCACAATCTTCAACGTAATAAAGGAACATCTTGTTTTAAGGAACAATTGTTTTCAAGGATAATATGTACAAGCTTTCAGTATTGGATTGAGAAAATGCATTTGGTTTGGTTATCGGCCAATTGGATCCAGTTTTCAATCTTAAGGTAAATTGAAGAATTAATATCATCCAAAAAATCTAAAATCTGTGAATTATACCAGAATCTTTTTATTTACCAAAAAGCTTTTTATTTTTTTGAATTTCATTGTTGACAATGGTGAGTTTATGTTTTTATTTTTTATTTTTTTAGTTATCTGCTTTTATTGATTAGTAAAAGTTTCGCAACGTTTCGGAATATGGAATCTGATCCCATCAACAGGTGGAAATGAACCGAAAACATAACATAATATAAAAATATGGAAGTTATAATCGTAACCCTAGTTCTTTTAACACAACTATGATCGGTTCATATTATACACCGGGAACATTTACAGACAGTAAGGTAATCTGTACTTAAAACCAACAATTTGACATTAATGAAAATAAATCATGGGCTCTACAGAACTTATACTACTGTTAGAGACAATGATATGATACTAAATGGCGGTGTATACTGTAAATATATATCAAACCCACCAACTGATCACCTCAAAGACACAACCCACCTGCAAAAATAAGCTCCTGTTTTTTCGTGTTAGGTTTGAGGAGAACATTAATAAGTGACAACTGTAGAACGGATGAGCTAGTATATTTTCCTAGCATACAAATCCTTAAGTTAACCTTATACCAAAGACATTAAGTCTCAAATGAATATGATATTTGTTTTATATACATCAAAAGAGTTTCTCTACGATACACGTTCCACCCTAGCAACTCTATTGTCTGGTCACAGTGTGTTTTCAGTTATGAAGTAAATGTCAAGTTAGATCATACACTGACATGGATATGGAGCGAGTCTGTTAACAATGCATCGAATAATTAATTACTATACATTAACCTTTGAGTATGTAGGTAAGTCGTTTACGTAATTCAATTATGTCACGTACATTTTAACCGGTTGAGTGTCTGTGGAACTGACGTCATGCGTGACTGTTACTTTGGCAAAGTCAAGATGGTTTGTTTGCATTTAACGGCTTTAAGTTAATGGCTTGAGTTTCTGTACTGCAGCGTTGCCTGATTTTAATAAAACGATCCTTCCAGCATTTTATTCTGAAAGTAAAAACTCCATTTTGTATTATGGCGTTGTTTTATTGAAGACTAAGTCCATCTCAAGCCTACGAAACGTTTTGTTTTCAGATTCCCAGGTTTCAAAAATTAAAATTTGCCATGCCTCTAATCAGTAGAAATTGTATATTGTTTTTAGAGTTTCACGGTCAAGGGGGCTCCGTACGGCGTCTAAAAAGATATGCGTTCATATGTTGGTGTAGGAAACGTGCAAAGTATAACAGGTGAGTAGTTAAATTATATCCCAATCAAATAGAATTTTCGAAGCTGATAGGAGGTTTAAGACCCTGAAATAAATAACCCAAAGAACAAAGCGGAAGAGAATTTTGTTTTTAAACCTTGTGAATTCAAAGAGAACCAGGAGATGAGGAAACCGGTTTGTAAATTCCTCTCGTAAATTTTAATCTAGTTCACCTTGTGGACTCTGCTCATCCGTTCTTTTCAAATCAGCGCTATGGTTAAAGAGAGAGCTAAATGTATGACTGAATTATAATTGTGTTCTTTGTGGTTCTGCTCAGCGATAGATAAAATTTCAACTTATGTCACAAACTCATTTTTGCTCTATTTTTTAGATGAACGACACCACAAAGTAACTATTGGGACGTTCAAGTGGTAAGACAAATCAAAGGCCAAGAAAGGACTACCAACTTTGAAATAAGTATATGACTTGACTTCATAATATATGTCTGTCCAAATATTGCAGACAAATGAAATTGAACTTGAAATCAAATGAGAATAAACATTTGACAGTGTAAACATGTTAATTCGATAATGGTGAGCAAACGAAAACAAAAATTTAAAGTGGCTAAATGGACATTTGAAATGGTCAAGTGTTACCGTTTCCTTCCATAATTTTCCGCTTCATACAGTATTCAGGGAAAATATTTTCAGAAATCTCTTCCTTAAAATTCTTCGGTTCCTCAATATCTTTCAGAGGAGGAAATCCAAAAACACATCAAATAATCCAAACAATTTGATGAACCCTCAACTTACAACTAGACCAATGCAAAACCTCAAATTCCCTACCAGACCTCACACACAACTCGAAGATCCTTAGATTCTCTCTCAGAGCCACCAAATTCCTTTCCCATTTTGCAAACCCACTCGCGGCTCCCTCCAGCATATTAAAAGCCGAGACAAATCTTGATTACAAGCAAGATGGAAGATCTCTTTTTCCTCTGCGGCCAAAAGGCGGAAAACCAGTTGGCAATCCCAGCGCGGTGGTTGGAGATTCCCGGATCACCTTGTGGCAAATGAGACCAGTTCGCGTCTCGTTCACCTTTCGACCCGCGGTCGGGGTATAAATTATGTTTTTACAGACTTGGTACCCCAAGGTAGTTTACTGTTTCATCTCTGGCGACAGGCTGATCTACGGCTTGACCCGAGGTGGCTCTTGGCTCCTGTCTGTGACCTTGCGTTTTGGTTTTACCTTGTGGTGTTGGTAAAAAAGTCCTGAGAGGGTTTCGGTGTAATTCATTTCTTGTGGATTTTGTTTTATAAGACCACAGATGAAGAACTACACCGATTGGCAACCTAACGCATTTTTTCGTTCCCTTTTTATAAGCGGCGTAAAGTTTGTTGGGCTGTTATGCCTCCCAAATTGTAATGGTATCAACGTTATTATTGGCTATATTTGTTCTTTGGGACCTAAAGATTTGAAATTTACAAAATTATACTTGATATAAAGTAATATGTGTGACAAAACAACCTAACAGACTTGACGCTGCCCGAAAAAGGACACGAAAAAGTGCACTGGGTTGCCTATCTGTATGGTTCTTCATCTGTGATAAGGCATATGGAAAAACTTAAAAGAATATGAAATTCAAGGTATTTCGTGTACTTTATTTTTAGAATCTTATAACAATGAAGAAACAAACGATGGCAAAACCATAAGTCTGACACTGCTAGGATTAATTTGGTTAGCTCAATTAAATAAGATCAATCTAAGAGAAAACTCTCGGCAGGCTAGAAATAAATTGTAAGGTTTTTCGTTAAACCACAAACTAAAAGTCCCTGATGGAGAAGGTTGAGCTTGATGAAAACTTTTAACCTCAGAAAAGAGGGCGATAGAAACAAAGATCTTGGATTTGAATCTTGACATAGCAGTGACATCAAGGTAAACTCAAAACCCCTAAGACACCTATGCTTGACCCAAAATACCAATTTTTCTGTAAATGTTTTGAAATGGAAAAGTTAGAATCCTGGACATCCCGTCTAATATTAAATAATGCCTCTGTAACTAGAGTAGGAATGTTTTTTCCAAGGGAGTTGATCATTTACTGACGCCCAACAAAAACCCCATATTTTTAATCCCCTCCCTAGACAATCAATCAATTACACTGGTTATTGTCTATCAAGCTAATTTAACATTAACCTTCTTCATTATCGTGTTGAGAACTTTTATACATTCTTTTAATGAATGTAAAACAAAATATGTCTGAAGCAATGACTATTCCATGGCAATCAGTTAAGGCTAGAGGCATATTTAACATGATCACTCTAGGTGTTGGATACTGCAAAAGTGCCGACTCTAAAAAAATGATCATGTTAAATATGCCTCTAGCCTTAACTGATTGCCATGGAATAGTCATTGCTTCAGACATATTTTGTTTTACATTCATTAAAAGAATGTATAAAAGTACTCAACACGATATTGAAGAACTTCCTACACTTCCTACAGACTTCATACAGATGAACTTCCTGCAGATGAGCTTCATACACCCAGGAAGAACCTCCTACACCTAGGATGAACCTCATACCCTTAGGATGAACTTCATACAACTCGGACGAACTTCCTACACATATACATGAGTTTTTTCACTTCTAGATTAGACCACATTTCCATTCTCCCACTTCAGTTACCACACGTGTTATTTCATTCAACTCGTATGTCGACATTTCCCATGAGTCATTCAAGGCCTGCACCGCGTGGGTTCAGCGTGGCGCTATCGGTGGTCAGCAACGATCTGAGACTGGGGCGAACCCCAGTATGGAAGTTGTAGGCCTACCAGGAGGTCGTAGTAAGTACTGGGTAGGCGGACGGTGAGCCGATCCAGGGAGTTGTGCCAAGAGCTCAGCAGAAGATGGAAAAACTACTTGTAGGGGGAAAAGGATATGAATAAATCAAGATGTAAATCAAAAAGATGTTAACTCTTAAATGGGGAGTTTATGTTTTGATCTGAAGTTTCTGAATGTCTGCGTTCAACCGCCTGCTAGTAAGGTTGATTATCAGTCCAGTAAGTCTTGGCTTAAAAACAGGGTTTTGCTTTGGTTTACCTTATTCGAGCAGAGCATGCAAGGGATTTGTAGTAACTCTTTGCAGACCTGCTAAATAACGTGGCTATCAGCGAAAAATTTAATAATGAAATTCTCTGACTTTTGCTTTCCTACGAACGATCTAAAGTATATTGAATATCAACTCTTTTAGCCCATTATCGAAAAATCTATTTCAGTCTTCACTAATACTTCTTTGTTTGAGGATAGGCTGTTCATTTATAGCTAACATAAGATTTTTTCATGTTCAGAGGCGAAATAGTACATTTCGTTACTAGGCCGGAAAGTACTATTTTACCGGACGAGCATAATGCAGGAATTTGATTTTCATGCGTAAAACTTACCGACCGTGTGACGTACGATAATTTTTATCATGCTATTCAGAAAAAAAACATACTTTTAACCATAACGTATTCCTTGCATCAACCAATACGTTTCTCAATTCTTCAAACCTAACCTATAATATACTGCTGACAGCACTGCCACTACATTCCTCTAAAACGAAACCTATAAACATGCATTTAAAAGTCGTTTTGCTGCGAATAGTTTGATTTTTTACATCCGTTTCCTATTAACGGCCTAGGCCTTTGGTGCTGTACTCTGCACTAAAACCTCCTTTGATGTAATCATCCAAACTTTAAAATCAATAAAAAATGAAGATTTAAAGCAATATTGATATCGTTTTGTACTAACTTTACTATAAATTATAAACTTGAATGAGCCCTCCTCATTCAAGTTTGAATGGTATTAGAATTAAAAGATAATACTTATACATCGAGAGCGACTTATAAGATACCAATTATGATTAATAAATGTTTCTAATGGAAAATAAATAAATCACATAATAATTTCCACCTAAATTTACAACTCGCAAACCAGGTCACAAGACTAGACCAACTAGCTTTCATCCAATGAAAGTATCTCAGATCCCAAACCCGTATTCAGATTCTGACTCAGTGGTTGGCAGAACTGTCCACAAGTTGCACAACCGTGTATTAACATAACCTCTCGGACCCTTGTAAAGTTTCTAACATCTCGCTCTAGCGGTTTGGCAGCCCGACTGACTGAACTGGTAAGTTATCCAAGTAGGATAGGATAATAAATGGTCGTAATAAAATTATTTGCATACACGTGGGCTTTGAGTTGAGAGTATCCTTTTAAGCTCTGCAAAAAATTTAATGGGTTATAAAGGCTCGTTTACATTATGTTGGTTGCTGGCGCAGCTGATGTGTGGAAGCTGCTATACCCTCAGCTTGGTGTGATCACAAAGTTCATCGCTGGTCATAGATTAATAAATACCTGTGCTTCTTCTAGCACTACCGCCAGCCGCGGATAAGCAGCAGATCGTCAACGCTAAAAACTTGACTAGTGTAAACGGTGCTTAAGGTTGATGGATTTGATATTTAAGTGGATGACGTCATGTCATCTGTGAGATTGTTTCTAGATTTTATGTTGCTAATGACATATCAAGTTAATAATACAGCCAATCCTTTGATTTATAAGTCAATTTGTGGCATTTGTTAACTATGTTTTAACTGTGGAAGTCGTTAATTTTAAATCAACGTAATCCCTCCAGGCTTATGTGCTTAAAAAGATTAACGCAGTCTATAAATAAAGTTGCAATGGGTAAGCTGTAAATTTGTTTAGATTTATTACTTTTGCTTGAATGGTAGTTTTTATAGACTGCGTGAAAATCCATTAAAAACTGTATACTAAGGACAAGTCGTATAGTCTACGGATTGTCTTTAATAATGACATAAATAAAACATCTAATGAATAGAAGTAGAAACACTGAACAACCATTAAAAACTCGTTATTACATACCGGTATATAAATCCTCTGTTGCTCGTGTCAGTTCTATCAATAGATGCCTTGAGAACACTGAGCGCTTACAGATAAAAAGGTAGAACACAATACTTAAACAATAAAACTTATTGTAAAACATCAACCAGACATGAAGCGGTATGTTATTCTTACAAGAAAATACGGGCTTGCATAACTTGAGGGGGACGCTGAGAGTTGATCGACTCCTCACTAAAAGCTTGATCAGCTATAATGAAAATCAACGCATACACTATGTCGTTTTTAAAACTATCCTAAACAGTTTATCGCGCACGAAATATGCTTAATTTTGTGTTCTTCTTACGTCATTCACCTCTTTAGGGAGGGCAGTATATCTACACTGTGCGGTTTAGTTTCGACTTTGGCGATTGCATTGTTTGTCTTTTTCGGTTTCTAATAGATATTATAGTTTCCAACAGGTATCACTTAACCACTAAGTTAAATCCCAAGGCCCCGGCGTTTATGCACGCGATTCCAAAGAGAATTGATTCAAATTTTATCTTTTGAACCAGAGATTTCAAATCACGTTGATTTTTGTGTTACGCTTTTTTTTATTATGTCTTGTAAGAAAAGCGTGGGATTTCTGTCGCGCGACACAGCAAAGTCAATCGAGGTAGACGTTACCAGCGACTCGTTGTCGAGCGGATTGGAAGTAGAGAACATTGTGGCCTCCTGCTATTTTTCTCAGTTTGTTATCAAATATGGAACAGCACTTGAACATGAAACGGTAAATAATAACTCATAAGTCGGATTGATATTACTTTGGTAATAAAAAAATGTACTTAATTAAATTAATTTTAAATAAACTATTGCAAAAGATTTAATATTCATTAAAGAGATCTTAAATGTTAATAATATACAGTGGGTGACTTTTGCAGGGAAAGTGGGTAAAAGCGCCATACTGGGTTGGCAATCCTGCCGATCATCTCAGTCAACAGCAATTTGTGGGTTGTTGAACCGTGAAAAACAGTCATATTCAGAAATGCTGTATCTCGCACAAAACATAGTCTACGAATACATTTTTTGGTTGAAAATATTGGCAGAACTGGAAACAGCGTGACTAAAAATCTCTTGAAATTTGAGCAATTCGTTCCTTTTTGAACTCGTAGGACACTGTATCGCGTGACACCAAATCGCACGACTCTGAAATCGCACGACTAGACTGAGATAGCTTGCTTTAACAATACCTAAGTATTACATAGATAAATAACGAATATTTCCAAACCTGGATGAAGTCGACCAGCTGCACTTTGGCCGCCACCTCCTTGCCCCACTGGAGGTCGACTTCCACGCCGTCCCAGCCCAGCTTGTGGACGACGGCGGCCGCGGTGCGGGCCAGGGGGGCGCGGCGCCGCAGGGCCTCCGCCCCCTCGGACAGCCTGGCGACCAGTCGCAGCCCGGGGTTCCGCTCCTGGAGGCGGCGCGCGGCCAGGACCGACTCTGGAACACGGGGAGGTGGTGGTGAGAGTGGTTTGATGGTTCTGGAGCAGGGGCGTGGGTGAGGGTAGTGTGGTTTCAAATACCTTTATTATTGGGCACTTCCCACCTTTAGGTTGACGGCGTTGGTCTAATTATTTAGCGAAGACTATAATGAGGTCAAATCAGTCCGCTTTTCACATTAATACACTACAGACAATATTGTTGAGGACACGTAAGAACATTAAAACAACGCACGCCTTAAACGAACCTGACGATTCGAAAAACCAAAAAAAAAGGTTTCCGTTATCAAAGGTCCCCGGAGAAACATTTAATGATTTACATACTTACTTATTAGTGGTAGCGGTCAATCGAGCCGAGCTCCTAACCATGTAAGAGGATAGGTAGGGGAAAGAGTAGGGAAGAAACACGAAAAGGACGAAAAAGGTAGTTAGATACATTAGATACATTACTTTGAAATGGCGACCTACCCAGGTAGGTATTTTAAGCCAAGTATGAATGACAGATGAGTGAAAGATGATTGTGGCGCGATCTTGTAGTCTTGTTACTGACTAAGGCCGACATGTTCCTTAGACAGGACTGTTAATTAATAGCCCAACAGCCAATGGCAACTATGGGACCTACATTTTAACGTGGGATCCGAACCACAATTTTGCCTGGTTTACATGTTACGAACTGGTCTAATTATGAGGACGGTCCTATGAACGTAGTATTCAATAGTGCGGACGTTAATCCCCATTAACTTAATGGCATTAAGTAACACCGTGTCCACAAACCATCGCTCATAACTATCCACAATTCGTGACCTCCAAGTAGCTGGATACAGGACGCGCCACCGTCCCAGTCTTAAACGGGGTAGGAGAAAAGAAAAGAATGTAAGATTGACTAAGATAAAACCAGACTTAAGGGACTGTTAGACATTGGAGAAATGAAAGCCTCAGCATTGCCAGCTAGGCACGTTTTCCTAGGGATATTATGCAGCTTACGGAGGGGGATTGTCAGGATGGGGAAGGTATGATATGGTCAGTCAGCCTCGCCCCTGAAGGAAGAGGGATAGATTTCTAACCCATCCTCCAGGCTCTTCAGGGGACAACTCACCCTCTAACCCGAAAGTTTAAGGGAGGAGAAAGAGAAGTGAATAAGAGGAAAAAGGAAGATAATCTGAGAGAAACTAAACCCGTTTATAATATAGGAAAATTACATTTAACTTAAACATTCATATAATGCGATGAACACCATTGTGTGAAGGCGAAGGGGGTATTTTAAGACGAATATGAGTAAAAGAGGAGTGTTGGGTGATTGTGGTGCGATTTTGTAGTCTTTTTACTAACTAAGTCCGACAAAACTGGGAAAGTATTGATGAAAGCAAAAAGTGGTGTGGGTAAAGGGGCAAGTTTGTTGAAGCTTCTAGGTGGTAATTAAGGATTGACCATGGGAGGTAGAAAGGATTTGGTGATAAACCCAAAGATTTAGATTCACATTATAATTAGAAAATGTTGTTTAAAATATTGGTTCACAATATCACATTTAACTTAAAACCCACTTATTCCAACACTTTGCGGATTCCAATGCTTGTTGAAATGTAAAAAACTTAAAATTAAGTACTCATGACTTAATAATGTTGGTTGTTCATTACTGTCATTATCTAGCAAAATTAAGCAACGTTGTTATGATTTACATACGCTGGATCATGTTAATTCTTATTCATCCATACAGTGGATAAAATGGCAATCTTGATTTATGTGATTATTTTTTCTCAGTATGTATGCTACATAGGACAAATTAAGTGCATCGTTAGAAAAGTACTTTCCTGTACTTTTCAGAATGCCATTATAATTTACCATAGTTTATAATAATTGTTGAAAACTGAATTTGAAACTATAAATTAGTTAGTTATCATGGTGTCTATAAGCTGCCACATTGATTGTGGAATAACAACAACATGTAAACAAATGCAGTGAAATACATTTTATTGTAACGATAAGTAAAAGCTAAACCCAAATTTTTCTGGTTAAATTTCGATCAGTATGCGATCCCTACTATTTTTTTTTAATCTCCAATTCAAATAATCCAAATGTTTAAGGTAAGTATTTTAGTAACGAGTTGAGTGTTATTCTACTTTTAAATAAAAATCACAACACCAAGATGAAAAATATATAATATGCCCAATTTGGCAAATCTAAGAAGATAATAGAAATCGTGAGCCATCGCCTGAATGTAATGTTAATCCCCCAGTAAAAATTAAGTTTTTGTACTATTGAACAATGTATAGTATTAGTCCAAGGTTAACATTTAAATATATGTAGCCTACGTGTCAAAGTTAGGAGAGCAATGTTTAAACTCACGATGTATGAGATGATATGTTGCGTCAAAGCGAATTCCAAATCAAGTGCAGATATTTTGGAAGTCCTGGAAGACCAGGAAACGGAAGCCAAATCTCTGTTCCACTCGACCGATCTAAGTAACTCTTTGTAGTTGATTCAACGCCATCGATCGACGGCAAAGTGCAAACCGCAGTTCTACGATAACGGACATTTGTTCAACGGGTAAAATTGTGAGTCACGGGTGAAATTGTTGAAAAGACGTTTCGAAGTTATATAATTGACTTTAGTCAACAGGTATATTTCATAGTTTTTACCCTATGCGGTGCCAACATAGGTTAGAAATGCTTACGTCCTGGAGATTAAATTATACAGATTTTTATGACACTATTTCTCACCTTGTGTACAGAAAAATCTAAGATGTCTTTAGAAATGTATTTTCCTGTTGCTGTGTCAGCGAGCAATAATGTGCTAGCCGGGCTGTGCATTTTTGCATCATAATTAATTTACGAAGCATTGAAAAATTAATTTGAAATTTTAAAAATAACAAGAGAAAATTGAATCACTGTTTTCAGATTGTAATGCAATAATCTTGGATATCGTGTGGAAGTCATGGGAATGTCTTGAATATAACTTGCAAGAACGCTGAAATTGATTTGTTTAATATCCATACAGGTTTGTCGAAATAAAAAAATATTAGCTATATTATTATTTTTGATAGGTCAACTGCAATTATAAGGAAAGCGGCTACAATACACAATGTGGGTTTTCTTTTTACAGCTTTTCATGTTGGAGGTAGATTTGCCAATAAGTCCCAGAATTTTAAGAAAGGGCTTCATCTAAGTAAAGGACTGAAGTTTTGGAACAGTGACGCTATCCGAAGACCAAACTCAATTAACTCTATTTACGACTAAGCATTTGGACGTGGTTTGAAGTAGTTTGAAAGAACAGCCATGGATTGTAACACCTTTATAAAACAGCACAAAGTGTTTGCAAGCCAAGCTGCAACGGGTAGTCTAGTTTGGATGAAAAGGCGAAAGTGACACCTGATCTGCTTCTGGAGGCGGGATTATCACCTTACAAGATGTGTCCTTTCTTCGAGGACGAGTATTCATCGTAACCGGTCCATCATCAACCAACAAACTCAGCTACTACGGTTTTAATCCTTTCGCAGACCTACATGATCGATAACAACAAACAACATTACCACATTCCACACACCACTCCACATTCCTTCTATTGTTGTTGGGTGCCAATTGTGCACATCAACAATTTTAGTACATCAACAAACAGCAGTCAACAAGGACAGTGGTAATATATCAACAATCAACAATCGATAAAGCAACAGTAGGAATATATTAACAATGAGCAATCTACATCAACAGCAACAGTAATAGCACATCAACAATCGACAATCAACAGCAACAGTAGTAGTATATTAACAAGCGATTCAGTAACAGTAGTGTTACATCAACAATCGACAATTAATTGACAGCAGACGGTATTGTTCCTTCCCTTGTCTTCGCTGTGGTCCTTGCAGTCGTTCAAACATATTTGCAAATTAGTCCTTCTCGTTCCAACCAATTAAAAGAGACAATGGGCGCGGAATTTCTGAACAATGAGGTTACACTGAGGCCCACCGCCTCCTAGATTTGGCAAGGACCACCACGCCTCGTGGCCAATTTCACAACCGGTAATGGCGAAGACGTATTTGGAAGGCAGTGATTAGTCCGCATCGTATCCGCCTGGCGGCGCCTTAGTCGATCTTTAGAAGTAAGGGGAACTTGATAGGCTTGCACTGGGGATTGTGCCATGTTTTAAAGTCGGTTCGATGTTGTGGAGGCAGACCAGTGTTTGTTCCTTAAAAGACGGCAAAGTATTGTGTCCATGGAAGGCTATGATTGGGAGACTTCTGACGAATGACTTTTGCTCGTTTTGCAGTGGTCAAGTGCTCGATTTTTTGGCTAAACTGAAGATTGTAAATTTGATTCTGTAAGTTTTGTGGGGGGTAGATTTCATTGACAGTAGGATATTAATTTGCGATCGTGCCTTACAAACAAGTCTGTTATGGTCATTAAAAAGCCATTTTACCAACGTTACACTCATTCCAAACTCATTTTGACCTTCTCATCTCATTTGAGGAGAGGATTCAGTTTATCAACCAATGACAACCGTTGATTGATAAATCCTTTCAACCTAAGACACTCAGTCTGATGATTCCCAATCCGTAAGTTTTTTTTCTGAATTTAAGAACTTAACACAGTCTCCACTTAAGCTTCCGAGAAACGATAACAAACCCTTCCTTCAGATAATCGCTGTTTATAGTTGAAAATGGCTCTTTAATTCCCTTCGTTAACTCTGACCACATAGTGGCGTCTGACCACATAGTGGCGTCAGAGCAATGTGAGGTTAATGAGCGTGAGCCTCTCACTGTGGATTTTAATAATTCTTTAAACAGGATTTATGTTTAAAAGCACTGATTAACAGGTGGATCGAGAAGAGACCTGTCTAAAAACTAGAGTTATGAAGGTCCATCTTCGGCTTGATATATTATTGTTCGCCTAAGGCAAGGCAACTAGCAAGTTCTGTATATAAACCATTCAATAGATTGCTGAAGCCTTGACACCTTGTATTATAAAATTAAAAACTTACCAAATTTGGTAGTACAGCCTTTAGATGTCAAATAATGTTGTACTTTTGAGACCGGTTTCGGTTCTATGACGAACTACCTTCAGTCATGCAAGTCATAATCAATCAATGGTATTAAAACTGGAGCCCACTTTCATGATTGTCGGGACGTTAAAAACCTTTTTACTATTTCTATACAAACAAACACATATATTTACAATTTCCCACCACGTTAACAAAATTATTTGACATCTAAAGGCTGTACTACCAAATTTGGTAAGTTTTTAATTTTATAAGCCATTCAACAAGCATATTTATATTACATTCCTTTGAATACAAACAATTAGTTAGTGTTTTATTAAAATTGAATTTTTAATTTACATATCGGCTATGGCTTTCATGTTTACTTGTTATTTATTTTAATTTACTTGCTGTTAATGAAATATTGCACACTTTTAAAAGGATAAGTTTATGATGAAAAAACAGAAATTATGTAATCACTACTTACAATCCTGACACGACTACGTGGTGTATGGAAGCTATCGATGATCTAAGTCTAAGAATACAGGTGTATTGTCAGGCAGGTACTACTGTACCTTGTTACTAAGAAGATCGTTTCACTCACAACGATTAACATTTAATAGTTTAATCCAGCTCGGATCAATCCGAGAATTCTTTGATTTTTTTATTGATAATTGTCATAATGTTTGGTACAAATTATGAAGTGCGTGGGACTCGTATTTGATTCCGGATCTGATTGAACAATCAGAATTGATCAGTATGGAAGTTTCATAAGGCTAGAATTCCTTAACTTTTTTCAGGGTTTTGTTCGGGATCCTGGATATCTACAGGTGATTATATTATTTTATATTTCTAATAGAAAAATTATATCTAAAACTGAAGTCTCAAACTCAAAGATGTGTGTGAATATAGTTTAACATAGACTGTAGATCGCAAAAACAAAAAATTAAATATCAATTCCACAATTTAAGTACCCGATTCCTCAGTCGATAGTGACGTCATCGACTTGACACTTCGATACGACCGATAGTCGCCCACCGGGTCATGGGCCACTGGGCTATCAGGGCTGCCAACCACTGACACGGCAATAAGTCCTGCCAACCGTTGACACTCGGGAGATAAATTTCCCCGTGCGGCCGGTCGGGCCAAATAGCCCCAGATTCGTGTCAGGGTTTCACGCCCGCCGTTCCGCCCGCGGTCCGATTTATCTGTTCCGCATCTTAATCGTTCCATTATCTGACGGGAGGCGGTCGCGAATAATCTATAACTTGTTTTGCATTTCACTTGTTGTATAAGTGTTAATTTGTGTTTGACAAAATGGATTAGCTGGTCTTTGTCAGTAACAAGGCATTGATGTCATCCAGCCCACGCTTGTCCTATACTCTTTTATGAGCAATGTTATCTTGCGTGCTTGCTTGGTTGGTTGGTTGTTTGCACAATTATGTCAAAAATGGCTCCAAGGATCTCCTTCAAAGTCTGGAAATAAATAGTATATGACCCAAAAAAGTCTTTTATGCATATTACTTGGCCAGAAATAATCTAATAGCTTAATAAAACGAATGTTAACGTTATAAATGTTTAACATTGGCCTTAAGAGTTGCCATAATAGCAACGAAATAAATAAGGACAGTGTAAACAAAATAAGTAAATCATAACAGCTGTTTACAATCTACACCCATCAAGGCAAAATACAGCGACTGGGACGAAGAGTTCATGGAACAATAAAAAAGGTTTCTATTTATCAATTTGATGAAATTGAAATATTTTATATACAGTAATTGGGTGAACTAGTAACCATGAAATAACACCGAGCCTAGACTCGGTCCACCAGGTACTCCTCTTAAAATACGCAACTAGAGCTGCTTCTAGGTGTAAGCCAGGAACTAAGGTACTAAGCAATAAGGTTAATATTGAAGGTGAAAGTATTAAGGTAGTAAGTAAGTAAGCTTGAAAGGACAAAGCAGCGCTGGAATAAGTCTGAGTGAAGAAGAAAAGTTTGTAAATGAATGTAGCTTGATTTTTAGATTAACAGGTAAATCCTGACCTGACCTCTTACCTAAAATGTTTAACATATTAAAAAATACAAGCCTCATAAATCCTTTCTCAAATGTGATAGCCAGTAAATTCTAATACGTACAGTCGTACAACTCACAGACTTTAGTTAGTGTTGACGATATTTTGTAGAAAATGTTTCAATTTTTCAGCAAATACCTATGAAAATTTAACTGTGTTTTGTGATATATCGCATACTTTAATTGAAGTCAATGTTTCCATGTTTGCTGCAACATAACATAATAGGCTCAGCTATGAGAGTAGTATTAGAATCCATGATAATAGCCCCTGAGCTGCAATTTTCATGTAAGACTATACTACTTACGTCAAAACAGCTCAAAATAATATTCTTGCGGGCAGACTCTGCCCTCTGCCCTCTCCGTGATCAAGTCATGCTGACAGGCCTGTCTAATTATTTTTGTTTTTCGTATTTAGTGTCTTTTCGTTGTATAGTGTATGTAAAGTTGTTCTGTATGTGTTGTTTTAATTCATGACAACCATAAAATATTATGGGAAGACTTCATATTTTTGACAAGCTGAAGATGGGGTATTATCCTCGAAACATATGTCCTGATTCCGCAAGAATATTATTTTGAGCTGTTTTGACGTAAGTAGTATAGTCTTACATATGAGAGTAGATCCAAATATTCTGAACATGGAAAAAATAAGTACTGAAACCTTATCCCTCTTGACGATTTGGTATTGAATTGATAAGGCAAATCGATTGACTTTTGTGCTCCGAGTATTAGGAACTTCTTAGTTGTAGTA
Organism: Flexamia atlantica; assembly: GCA_035578135.1. Lineage (NCBI taxonomy): Eukaryota > Metazoa > Arthropoda > Insecta > Hemiptera > Cicadellidae > Flexamia > Flexamia atlantica. Next base: position 1,143,185 of record JAQJVK010000033.1, read on the forward strand.
GAAAAACGTTTAGTATTGCATCAAACACAGCAAAAAAACTTAAGATGAGACATGCATCGCGAATTTAAGACACATAAGTTTGTTTAGTTATTTGGTAAAAAAAACTTTTAAAGTAGGCTATTTGCGCTAAAAAATAACAATAAAACAAAATTTTTAAGTTTGAAGAGGGCGGGAGTAACTTTGAAAGTCACACAGATCTAAGTACTTAACTATTCAAAGGATGAATTAATCCTGGTACTCTGCAATAAAGTATTTTGCTTTTAAACTTTGATTTATCTTTGGCTTTGGATTGTTTAAATCACCAACACATATTTTATCAAATATGTTTTATAGATATTTCACTGATAATTGAATTAAACTTGAATTTTTTTTAGTAATCATTTTTAAGCCTCTTATCCATCTGTCGCACGACCCATGTGAATGAAAAATGAAATGAATGAAAAATAGCTTTATTTCCAAATAAAATACATATCTCATTTCATACATTACAACACAATTGCGCATTATGAAACAGTTTATTTTTATAATTTAAATTATTTTAATCAAGGATAAATACATTAATTGGATTAGGTTGTAATGTTTTTCTTAAAAAAGGAAAAAGTCTACATGGGCGGTTAGCCTGTGCGTAGACTGTGAGTTGCAAATCAGAGATGTAATTAATTTAACACGAGAATATTTAAGTAATCTATAGAAATTAAATCAAGCGGTGCATTTAATAAATATAAATTAAGATTTGTTGACAAATTAAAAGTAAAATTGAGCGTGAGAACCCGGAACCAAGAAAGGACGGTGGAGGCGTGATTGTGGGGGGGCGGCGTGATTGTGGGGGGGGGAGTGGGATGTCTGAGTTTCAGGCAGAGATCAACGGTCAGGTCGGGCCCGGCGCGATAACGGCCTCGGCCTCCTCCGAGCTCAAAGTTAGAAGCCACTCCACTACACGTTTTTTAAAAGAGGAAAGAGAGGTTGTACTTGAAGCAACTCTTTAATAGTGTTGCTTCCACACATGTTTACAACTTCACACACAAAACAGTTGACATTACACTTGTAAGTAGTCAAGAAATAGTTATTAGTGTATTAAGAGCGCAAAGTACTGTACGACATTGCCGATCGAGAATTGTAGATGGCCGCACAAAACGTTAGCTGAGTGCAGCCAAACATTTCAAGAGCGGCAATGACTATTTGTGCTCGTAATACACATAATATTTTTCCCACCACCATTATGTAAACAGTTTAACTTATTAACTAACCTGTACACAAAATTTAATTGAGGTTATGTTTGCTTATTCTATTTGAACGAACCGGAAGTTGAGATAGAAACGGTGACAATGAAATCAGCTGATTTAGAACAAGGCAACTAGTATTTAGAATACGGTGAGTTTCATGGGATTTCTGACCAATAGAAACTTGTGTGTGGTGTTTGACGTGTTAGTTATCTCTCTTGTGTGCTACCTTAACCTATTTTACATTTCAAGTAACCCTTATTTAGCGAGCGGTAATGTACATCGTTTTGCGGGCGGGAATGAAATGAAAGCGGAAATGAACTGTTTTGCGTAGGCTACTGTTTACAGGAGTGGCAACGTGGTTATTTACAAGCAGCGGTAGGAAAATCAATTACAAAACTAACTTGCCTCAAACTCAAGGTGGTCTGAATGCCCTTGACACGTATAATCGAAAATTCAGCATATCTCAGACCTCAGACAATGGCTGTGGGCAGATGTGCACGATGAAGCGATACTCCGACATCACACCCACGGACCACTCGACACAGACAAGGATGTAATAATCCGTAATACTTAGAGACAAGGACACTATTTGGGTCTCTTCTGTTAAATCCCCGCATTTACGGGCTATTTTTTCTATAAATTTTGGATTAATCGGGAATTTCAAAATAACTATTTATAACTACTTCATAGCATCTAAGAAATTTCCAGTTTTTGTTGAGATAAGATAAGGGTTATCGCAAACAGGACTCTGTATGCGTCACTCGCGTTATCGTTTTCTCATTGAGCGCCAATAAAGCAGTTGTTTTATTGGTTATCAAACGATGTTTGGGATTTAACCTAACCCAACCTAACCAATTCATCAAACACATTAAGTTGTTCTGGCCACCAGATTAACTTTAAAGTGTAACAACGTGATCAATATGTGTATTATTTTTGTTTTTGTGTGTCATTAAGTATATGTAAAACGTTGTTATGATACTCTTTTTTCAACAATTAAACGTTTAAATAGTGAGTAAATATATTATTTCGCAGTATTAGTTCCATCCCGATTAATCCTCAATCTATGGAGAGTAGTTTGTAAATGCGGGGATATAACAGGAAAGATCCCACGATTTTTTAAATCCTCGTAAAATGGTGGAAAGTGAAACTATGTTGTCTGTTTTCTTGGGATTGCGTTTGTTTTTTCTTGTTAAGAGTGAGTAGCGCTAAAAATTGTTCGTGTGCTTTTAGCTGAACTGTAATTTTTGGTAATAAGGAATTATGATGAAGTAAACCTACGTGTAGAGCGATTAAGGATAAAAGTACCTGGTGGATCAAAACCTTGCTCGGTATTATTTTACATTTACCAGTTCATCCAATTACAGTACGGTACGATAAAACAATATTCGATCATATCAATAAATTAAATACATTTTCTATCACTCCATGCAATCTTTTTCCCATGCGCTTTATGTTTCCTTGATGGTATTTTCAAACATCGGTATGATTTCTTTATTTGTTTAAACTTTCATTGTTTATTTTGTGGCCAATGTTAAAGCTTTACAGCTTTAAATTTCATTTTATTACGTTAATTGATATTCTCTGGCCAAGTAATCTGAGTATGTATGCTATTAAGTTTATAGCTTATAATATGCAATACGTACAGCTAATTAATATTTTTTGCTAATATTTTTAAATCGAGTTGGAAAATTTAATCAAAATTTGGTTTTTGCATCACATTTTTCAATATCCTGGATTTTAAGGTATTACAAACTATTGCTCAACCAACGTAAGCCCCAACTACTCGTAAATCGTTTCATAACGTACACCAGCAATTCTGTTGCTGCAATGTTGTAATGTGCGTTCAATGGAATCCAATGGCACTAATGCTCTGTGCAGGTGAGAATTGATATCAAAGTGGGATTTCTTCTTCTTTAGTAATGTCATCTAGGTATTTCGTCCCACGGTGAAAGGGCAGGTTTCGCATTAGCGGTCATTTTTACTACGAACACTAAAAATCGCCGGTCGTTTTACTTCAACAGATCGTGTGAGTGGTGTAAAGCAAATTATACTGTTCAAATTTAAAAGAACTATTATTCTTAGTTCAATTTAATTATACCATTAAAAACCAATCAGTCTTACATACTGTATATGTGACAAATGTTTCTTCTTTATTCCTGTAAACTTTATTAATTTAATGTATATAAACTTAATTTGTAGTCTGGGAAAATTATTTGAGAGTGTTAAAACATTTTATTTTTATGGATCTAAAAAACACTATTTTTTAATAAATGTTTTATTAGACATGTACTAAAACAACTTTGCTAAGATTAAATCACGGAGGAAAAAACTTAAAAAATACATGCAACTTATTTAGTATGTTACCGAAAGCTTTAACTTCTTCCTAGTATATACTGTATATTTTTGCATTAAAATAAAAAATAATTTTAAAAAGAACATTCTTTTACACTAAATTTATCTGCATTTCCAACTAAACAAACAAATCAAGCTCTATGTCACAAATTCTTCTAACGTTTGCAAAACTAAGTTGTGAAACTAAAAGCGAGCTAGAGAGCAACAGTAACTCACTCAGCCAACATATCTACTTCAGTTTGAACAGATAGGCGTTGTTATTCGTTCACTCGCTCGGTATCTATGAATGAGACCGGTATGTATAACCCGGGCAGTTGCCCTATGGACAGCCATTACTCCTCCGGCGATGTTATGGCTAGCTACAACAGCCACACAGTCATCTGGCCGGTTTATTTTATTACAAAGGCGGGCCAAACTCCACCCCTCATTGTTGAGTAGACAGTAACGTCTGATATACCTGATCTAACGCCTAACTTATATTATATGTGTTGCGAAATGTATTGTTGAAAGTCCCTGCGTTTGTGACACTGGCTGAAAGGTCACGGAGACTGTCCTTATGTACTGGTAGTTTCAAATGACGTGGTCACGGAGACTGTCCTTTTGTACTGGTAGTTTCAAATGACGTGGTCACGGAGACTGTCCTTTTGTACTGGTAGTTTCAAATGACGTGGTCACGGAGACTGTCCTTTTGTACTGGTAGTTTCAAATGACGTGGTCACGGAGACTGTCCTTTTGTACTGGTAGTTTCAAATGACGTGGTCACGGAGACTGTCCTTTTGTACTGGTAGTTTCAAATGACGTGGTCACGGATACTGTCCTTTTGTACTGGTAGTTTCAAATGACGTGGTCACGGAGACTGTCCTTTTGTACTGGTAGTTTCAAATGACGTGGTCACGGAGACTGTCCTTTTGTACAGATCGTGTGAAATGACGTGGTTCAGTTTGCCCATAAGAATTATGGTAATTTCGCGTTGAGTTCACGGACGGCCTGGACCACGGGGTTTGATTCAGGCTGTACTAGTCGTAAGTGCAAGGGCGGTACAAGTAGTGAGAAAGGGGTAAACAATGTGTTTATGATTCCATTATATTATTTGCGATCAGGATATTAAAATCTGAATTTGCATACACATGTCGAAATATGTTCACATATAATACGACAAAAAACAACAATAAAACGTGAAATTAGAAGTCAGCAAGCCAAAAGTATTTGTTATTACAAACTAGAAAGCTATGAGGACTGGACAAAAATGTTTTCCGAAGACATGAAACAAGCGTGATCACGAGTTAAGACTAAAAAAAGACGTGTACTGAGATTTATGATTGACAATTTTGCCGCCAATGTAAATAAATCGTCTTATAATTGAAACGTTCCCTTCCATTCTTAAGCAACGTGTCATTTTAAATTAAATAAGCTCTCATAATCTTGAGTATACATACCTTTAATACCTCTTAAGACCGGTACGCAGCACATTGAATCCCGGGAAGTATAGGTACAAATAATTTTATAGCTAAGTGAGAGTTTGCCTCATTTTAGCCAGTTGATAGTCATTTTGACTTCCAACAGTGTTTTTTTGTGTGCCAACAATGTTTGAAAAGAATTAACTTGATCTAGTCAGTTTTCTCAAAGAGCCAATTATTGATATCGTGCTTGTTGAGAAGAGGTATTTATTAATGAAGTTCAAGAAAAGAGACCTTAACGCCCGGAAGCACAAATACTGAAGTGAAACAGAAAAAAGATTTTTAAACATAGAAACTGGAAATACTAGTTTCTTTGCAAGGCTTAACGTTGTAAAATCTGTTTTCCGTAACCTCTGATACCTATTTCATCATGGATTTCAAAATAATAAAATTTCTAAACTTACGATCGCAGACTATCAAAACCGAAATCAATAAAAAATAACTTAAACACGTCAAATATAATTTCTTACAGAACGTCAAAGATTTGAATACTTTATATGCTTAAATTGTTTAAGACATTCAAATTTTAGGTCGAAAAATTTATGAATCCAAAGCCCAAGTAGGACCAAGGCAAAAATTACCTCACCCGAAACGAAAGCAATAAACATCAACAGGCCATAAATTTCAATCAGGCTAACCGACGCAAATTCTTCGTGTAAAATTGCGAATTAACGAATAAACAATGCGCACTTCACCCCATAATAAATCCAGTTTAATATTCGTCCCGCTTCCTCTTCAATGGAGAAAGTGTAGGCAATTTTGTAACGCAATGTATTCTGCCCACTTGACTCTCGGCTTGTGACAAAACGAATTAATGTCGGACGGTTATGTTAATTCGCGCCGCTACGTTGCACAACCTGGCGTCAAATCAGCTGACTAATGAACAATCAGCTGATGCATTACTTCGACTCGGCTTTGAGGTTATGTGAGGCGTTAGTGTTGTGTTGATGTTGCCGGGAGATGAACGAGAGCGATAACTCACGTTTCGCAACCATCGTTCAAGGTTAAGAATAATGACTGGGTAACATTTTGCACATTCTCGTTTAAAGATTTACATTTTTACATTTGTGAACTTTTTATAGGCCGACTTATCGATGGCGTCCTTTCGCAATTTCTCCACGAGGGATTGAGCACTTCCACAATTGTTGATCATTTCTTTAACGTTCTCGCTGTTAAAATAAATGGATACACCGTTTAAAACTATTTCTATATTTATTTGCATTCAATGCATGAGAAAAACTGCATCAGTCTAAAGAACTAGTTTTTATTGTTAATTAATTTTTGCTTAACGAGCAGTAAGTAACTGTAAATAATCAACTTATCCTTACAGTAGTGGAGTAGCTTTCAGACATTCATTACTTGAGGTTCTGATCATGGTTGGATCTGAGGCTCGTTTTTCTTCGTAATTTCGCACAAAATTTCTAATACAACAAAAACCACAATAATATAGGCCTAGATATTTAGAAAGTACCAAGAAATAACCTAGTCACAAGAAATCGCAAAAAGCATTTCAATATTTTATTTCCGATGTATCGTATGTATCTGAAAAATAAAGGATTCGATAAATCGAAAAAACTCTATATCGATATTTTTTGTCAACCCTAATTTTGAGCAGCAGGCACTCATTGTGTTGAGGCACAGCTTCCCCAGCGTCCCCCAAAATTCCGGTACATTTCTTGCATAACAATTTTTATATTTTGTTTCCGATTCATGGTGTGTATCGATGACTAAGGTTCCGATGTAAAAAGTCGGATATCTCGATATGTGACCCGCCAAGGGAAAAGGGACCTTAACTTAAATTTTTTTGAAATTGAGTGATTAGTATTCTTTATCTCTATTGAAAACCAAACAGACTGGTGAAAGAATTACTAAGATGTTTTTGAAAATTGCCTCTGTTATTAATTTTTAAATTTGAAATATTAAACAAGTAAGTTTAGGAAATCACGTTACAAAGTTTCTCATATTTATAGCTTCTATTTTTTTACTTCTTGTATAATTGACTGTGTTTTACATATTATTTTATCAGTAATTCAAAGCTGAATTTGAATCCACCATTGAATTTTTGACAATTGTTTGCATATTGTGTCAAACGTTGCTTAAAAGGATGGAAGTAATAAAACCCCAAAATGTTTGAGGAGCTAAATGTCTTGGTACATGATAAAAAATAAAGTTAATTTTAGTTTTGTACTAAAATAATATTTATTACAATTATTAATCTTAAAAATATACGATGTATTAGCCGTCTGAGCTTTTACTTATTTTATTATTTTACCTTCTCGTACATTTTTTTGATGGTGAAACTTCATTTGAACCAACAGCTACGTCATCAACTACTTTTTCTGTAAGATCCTGTACATTTTCAGGTTCTTATTCCTGGATAAGGGCTTAGAAAGTCCTGCTTTTTTTCCTTACAGAAATATCTGATTTTCCTAACATCGAAGGGTTGAGGAAGTTTGGTTCGCCTTTCTCCAGATTGCAAGGGTTTAGAAAAAAATTATTGAATCATGTTCCAAATTAAATTCAATTGTAAGATGGACCAAATATTGTGTGGCAACATATACAAAGTAAGAAACAATAAAAATCACAAAATGCGATTTTTTTACCCTAACCTCTAAAACTTGCTGTTCTGCAAAATTTCATCAGGTCCATTTTCCCTTGGCGGGTCACATAAAAAAAGCTTTTTCACTCACCATGTTGAGGCGTCAACTTGTCTAGCGGGGTGGTGAGCACGAGGTGGGTGCAGAGGCAGGGGTCGAAGCCTTCAGGGACGTCCTCCACATAGCAGAGCAGGTGCTTCGTGGGCCCCTCCCCCGGACAGTCGGCGGCTGAAACGAACAGAATAGAATCATAATTTGTTTCCAAAATATTTTTACTGAATGTAACAAAATTACTGTACGGAAAAAAGGTTCTCACATGGGCCGGAAGGTCTGTGCGTGAGAACGAGTTCTGAATTAAAAGTGAAAGTGCGTATATTATGACTGAAATGAAAATAAAACATAAACCTTGTAACAGAGAGAGAGAGAGAGAGAGAGAGAGAGAGAGAGAGAGAGAGAAACTGAAACAGCTACAAACAAAAGTACAACAAAATTTGCAATTGGTAAAGGCACCCTTTGTTCTCTAAAAATGACGAAAAAGAAGAAAAAACAAAAACTATTAATAATTTGATGCAACAAGTGGTTCTGAATTGATTCCAGTGAGGGACGGTCAAGTTTAGTCATTATGGTTCAGTAGACCTACTATGTTTTTAGTCATTTAGTCATTTTAGATATTTACACTGACTAAACGGTGGTCTGAACGGATGAGGACCTAAGCATGCTCAGAGCCGACCTCGAACAGCCAGTCGAGAACAACTTCTTTAAAGACTTTAAGTGGAGCCCGGAGATTTCTAATATCGGTTGGAATGTTTCAATACATAAAATTTGCTATAAAATATGAGTTAGAATGAGAAATAGCTCTTACTGCTCTAGGCACCTGTGAACCAGCATTAACAGAGTTTCGTGTTCTATAACTGTGTGCCACTGGAGTAGTGACCATTTTTTTATGAGTATAAGTGTAAATCAACAATGTTTTGATGTATAACTGTCTAACTGAAAGTAGTTTCGTCTCTGAAAACAGCTGGATTGATAGCGCGCGCGTTGTTGCTCTGGGATGCTGGATTGTTGTGTTGTTGAAACGACGGTTCAAGGTTTGAAGATACTTACTTCCGGAAAAGGTGTACTTGTTAACACACATGAAGGAGATTTCGGAAATATTCTCACCGTGGGAGACTACTTTTGGTGGGGAGAATGGTAGGTGTGAAAAGGGTGGGAGGAAACTGGACCGGGGTAAGGGTGCTGAAGATGAAAGAGGAATGGTCAAATAACAAATTGGATGTTCATAATCTGGAAGGAGTCGATTCAGGTGTTAGAGGCCCAAGTCGATTTCTGGAAGCATTAAACTGGTACAGAAATCTACAATGGGTAGACTTTCAGTTAAAAGAGGCTGCCTTTGCATTGCCTGTTTGACAATTTTGGAAGACCAGGTTATCCTGGTTCCTCATTTTTTTTTATTTGACTCCCCGTTAAGCTTCAATACTCGTACTTGTCCATAGTAAGTGAATGGTCTAACGGCTACTGCTAATTTGGAGTGGATTTGCGTAGGAGATGACGATGATACTAAAGAAGAATTATAACAAAATGGTTTAAAATTAAAGTAAGAAAGAAAAAGTATCATTTTTAAACAATTGTCTATCCTTCTGAAAATATAGTTAGAAACTACGAGTCCTCAGTCCTCTTTCTTCCTCGGCTCTTTTAATCTTTCGTTGCAAAAAGGTGATGTAAAAATTACTTACTTCGATTATCACAAAAATTTTTGAGCTTTTTAAAGTAAATAACTCCCAGAAGGCGTTGGAAAATGTTCCTGTTCATTGGTCTCTTTTGGGTGACTACGCATAAATTTTAATTGAATTTCGTGTGGCCTTTAAATGGCAATTTAGCGAAGGCAATTTCAATTTCCAATGAACCCATTTCGTGACTGCAGTATGTCATCCTCTTCAAGGTCAATTTTGACATACTTTCACTTGGGTCATTCTTAAGAAACCAAGCCTACCATACATACACAGCCTACTATTATTAATTTTTAATTTACGATGAACCAATTTACCTTTTTTCATCAAACTAAGATAACATCAATAATTTTTAATCTACGATAAATATTATAAATAAGTGAGTTTTAAAGACATAATATATTCCTGTAAATCATGAAGAAAAATATAAAATAAGTAATAACAATATCCCGAGAAATGTTTACATCGTTATTTATCAGTCAATTATCAGTCGATGGTCAGTAATTCAAGCTTTAAAAATAATCCATTCACAAAAAGAAATCTCTAGCTTGGTTATAATAGGTAACATGGCTATTAATGATCATATCATGTAGTAGCACAAGTAATACACGTTGTTCAAATGCTATTACATAGTTTTTGTATTAAAGTCCAACTTTTTTTCAATTTGTTTGTATTATCCGTTGAAGGACTTGACCGAGAACTTATATTCCTTTAATGACAGTTGTTTTTTGTCGCGGTGCCGTTCGAACCTTCACTGTCCTGACTTAGTCTTTTATGCCTTTGTCATCGTCTCTCCCTAATTTAGTCTCGCATAAAATCAATTCAGTTTCTAAAAAATGTTTTTCATATTTTTCTCATTTATTTATTTTCAACCAAAAACCACAATCTGTGATCTAAATAAACAAACCGGATCACGCGACTCCGTTCTAGATCTCGAATACCCACGCGCCATCGAGTGACCGCGTCGACCGCGCGCATTGCGCAAGAATGGAACTGGTTCTGCAAATAATCTATTCCGTCTGTCCGTCTGGACCGATAAACACCGTCAACACGCTGGCGGCCCAGTGCCACGGTGGGAGTGGGGAGTTGCGTCACGGCGTACCGCAAGGTTGTGTTCTGGGGCCACTCCTGTTCGCGCCACAGGAGTAATCCGTGACTCACATAGAGTAAGGAGCGCATAGAGTAATCAGTGCCACTTACCGATGACATTGGCCGATTGGTTACGCTGGTTTTCCCCGCTTGTCATCTGATTGGCCGAACGACTTTCACTGGTTTTTTTGTTTCAGTTCAAGGGTCGCGATTAGTGTGGTTGTTTCTGAGAACGAATTTAGGTTTTGAATGGTGATTGGTCATATGCTATTCGGAATGTATTCAAATGGAACTACAATACCTATTTTATATTGCACCTCCATGGTTTTTTATTAAAACATTCAATTTAAATCAAATCATTTTTTTCTTTATCACATCATATTTGCAGCTAGATACATAATAACAGAAAAAATCACATGGGTCAAATGACCTGTGCGCGAGTTGAGTTCCAATATTAGAATGCGTCACAACAATAAAATAAGCACTTTACTTCAAAAAAAAAATTTAAATTGAAATAACTAAAGCTAAGGAAAGATAACATAAATAATGAAAAAATAGCATAAATATGATTTGAAAAATACTTTTTAATCAACGTAAACATTAGTTTTTGTAAAATAAAAAGTAAGACACAATCTACAAGATCTAAGGAGATATAGGTTTTAGAATTTATAGAACATTATTTTCTTCTGGAGGAATATGCGTAATAATATGTAAACGTTCCACTTACTTAAATACAATAAGTGTAATTTAGCGTATTTAGCGAATTTCCCCTATAGGAAAGTAGCTATTTTTATTTATCAGTGATTCAGTGATTCTTCGAACCAAATGATGGTTTTTTCTATAACTTACTGCGATCTAAAAATTGAAAGACACTTCTAAATTATTTTAATTTTTCCACAAAAGCAAGGAAGTAATATTTGATAATTCCTAAAGAAATTAAAAGCAGTAAAATGTATAGGTTTAACCGACAGGAGAATGACATTTTTCACTAGACATCGTTATACGTCTTGACGAAAATCCAAAAGATTTCAAATTTCCTGTTAAATGTCTGTAAACTGGAAAGTATTCGATTGCCAGAAAGAGCATGTTAACTATAAGACGATTAAGAGAATTAGTCTACGTACGATATTATATTATCGCTTTCTTACAGAATACGTAAAGTTTCTGAAAATGTATGTCGGACTAACATGATTTACAAGAATCTACACAGCTATGTAGGATCGTAGAAACTATCCATAATTACTGTGGACAGTTATTTCAGACTGACGCGATTGTAGCATTTATTTTCACCTTGAGTACAGAATGTGCTTAGGTAACAGTGTTTTAAAACACTAAACTTTAGAAATTAGAAAGACATTTTTTTATTGTGGTAATGACCGAGTAGTTAAAGCTTTTTATGGAAAGCCTTACTACTTTTGCTTATCCTATCCAACAGTTAAGTATATACTGCCTGGATAACCAATGACTTTTTAATAAGTAAGTTTAAGTTTAGTGTGATTATAAACCATACTTTGATTGTGTTTAAGTATTTTTTGGTTCAGGTTTGGATCACGTGCGTGTTACTGTTTATCTTTAGGGATATTTAATTCAGGGAGTGAATTTTGTGTTCTAAAGGTAGAGAGGACAAATGTTGATAAAGATTGCAACCACTCCAAAACAATTCTATTATTTCACTAGGACCACTTTTGTAACTAGCCCGGCCTGGTCTCAAAATAGACACCGACAATTTTTTACCATCTCATTATAATAACTTAAAACTCAGAAATCAACTGATAACTAATTTGTTTTATATTCTTAAGGCCTAAACTCCTCTCCTCTCCCTGAAGAAGCGGTATTCCCCCCCCCTCCTCTTATTATCTTACTAAACCCCCTCTTGCTGGGGCTTCAATCCGAAACGACTATCATCCTACAAGACATTGATAGACGTTCAACTTTCAATTTCGCTTTCGCTAAATCAATCTGCATTACGAGAGACAATCAGTTTCTTCTAACGACTCCATTATCTTACCGGCCGCGTGTGTCAAGGTTGTGCTGTTAATTAGACCGGCCCAGCCAGGAGCCTAGTTAGGTGCGGGTTTGGGTTTGGAGCGGTTGTCTGTGGGTCACCCCGCCACTCTGGGTGACGCCAGTCGTTCCTGTATTTTTTCCATATTTGAAGCAGTGAGTGTAAAAAGGGAACATGTGCAACAACGGTAACTTTTCAGAATTAAAAAAAGTTTACTATCTTAACTTTAGGTTTTCGGTTAAAACTCGAAATTATTAATTTATTCTCCATATCTTCAGAAACAAAATTAAATATTAGTCTGTTATTGTTTTTCAAAAATAATATTTTTATCGAATTAAAAATTTTTTTAAGTTATTCCCTTTTCCCAATCATTAAGGAAAATAATTTATTACAATTTTTAATTTAAATGGCTTTATTGAAGGGTGAATACAATGTATTGCAATGTTTACTTTTAAGTTCTGTTAAGTTTTACTAATAAAAAATTAGGTTTTCAAAAGTTGTCAGTTATTCCCATTATTACGCTAAGAGGTTGGCTAGCCTATAGGAATAACTGCTGCAGATGTTTTCTTCTTCCACTCTGCCAAAACTTCAGACCACATTTAGGGAACCCTTCCTACGCTCACTGGACGTTTTAACATTTTTTACAGTTTTTTTTTAATTCATAAGTCACTTTTTCCTTTTCCACTCACTGCTTCATTTCTTCTTTGCATTGTTGTAAAATCGAGGGCTAAATAGACAGATCGTCAGAAGACCTGTGATAATATTTGTTTCCTAATTCCCGTTAGGGCTTTAGGACAATATCTCTTATACATGTCTTTTTTAGCTTTTAGGGAAATTTGCAAGGATGAAAAAGTAGTCTTTTTCAACTCTGAGCATCACTGCAGACCGCGATGAACGGAACCAGAGACCCCGTTGTCAATCATCTCTGAACCTTCATCTCAAGCCTGCCTAGTAAAAGGAGTCAAACAGAAAGCGATAGAAAAAGAAAGCCCAATAGAGCTACAAACGTCAAATTATGAAAGTACTGTAAATATTTACTCACTTGCCGCATGAAGGAGAAGAGAAGACAATAGAAGTCCCACTACCGTCGGGACCGCCTGCAACAGAAAGAATTGCTTGAAGAATTTGATGAAGTTGAAAGTTGACAGCATTATAACCGTCACAACAAATTTCATGTTTCAACTTCAGCATTTAGGAAATATGGTCACATACATTACATTAGATACATTAGATACATTACTTGAAATGGTCACCTACCCAGGTAGGTATTTGAAGCCAAGTATGAATGACAGATGAGTGAAGGATGACATATCATACATTATAATCCAATCGAAAATACAAACATAGAAACCATAACCAATAACGAAATTTGTTGTTTTAGCTCAAATTATAGCTTCACCTAAATTAAAATAGTCCCAAGTAGAGCGCTGCTTGTTTCCACTCGATAGTAATTCTTTGACTACTTTTTTTAGAATGCTAACAAAGAGCTAGTTTGATTTTAATTCACAAAACAATATTGACCAAAATATTGCTTCATTAATGCCCCTAATGGGAAGGATTCGACAGGATAATCCTAAATTTCCTTCTTGAGACCTTATTTATTGTAGAATCCAAGTTAAGGAACAATCAGGTAATTTAAAACATTTTCTGAGAGTGAGTTTGTTGTCTTAAACGGTACCTAATTACATTATGGATTGAGTGATTGAGTCCAGGATTCAGGTTGCAGTATAAATTGGATAAGATGACGATACTTTTTACTGACACCAGTTGATCACTTAAGGATCACTAATCAAAAGATCAATGCACATTAACGACTGCCAGATTGTATTAGGGGTTAAAACATAGCCGCCTAAAATTTAGATGGATGTGGTAATAGGCGTTAAAATTATACTCCCTCAAAGAAAAAACTATGATGAGATGAACAAGAGGGCGAAAGAAAATAAATTACTCGTTACAAAACATAAACAGTGCTGTTTCAAATCACCTCCACAGCTTTTCTTTAGAATTGCTATTTTCACGTTTGTATAACATAATCGCAATGTAAATAAATTCGGCACAGTAACACCGTGCACCAACCATAAGTTCCGCCACACCTCCATAAACAATCACAGCGCACCACAGCGGTCAGCAGGTGAATCACACCTCACACGTCCTTCACATTTAGTCAGCTGATCGGTCGCAATCAGCTGTTACAAGTTAGTCAGTCAGCTGATTCCATTGTCGCTCCCCGTCTGTCTCTAGACGATTAATCTCACGTCGATACCCTTGACAGCTCGAACGTTTTGGGCTGATTACCGGTCTGGTGTGTGGGTGTGGTTAACATTGAAGTCGAAGAAATAAGGTCAGTAGGTCGCAAGCAGGATGCAAAGTCTAACTGGCCGGTCCGTATTTAGATCGCAAAGGGATTGGGGCGAAAAGAAAAAAAGAAAAAGAAAAAGAAAAAAAAGAAAAAGAAAAAGACATTAATAGCTGGTTGTGATCAAAGATTTAGCACACTTTTACGTGCTCTGCGAAATTGAAAAATTAGTTAAATAAACAATGTTGGACCCAGTCGTCTTCCTTGCGATACACCTGGTTCAATCTATTCATAAAACGGGCTGATTAGGCTGTTTTGCGTCATAATAATAGGTCATGATGTTGGTAATAACAATACCTATAAAGTTTACTAATGTTTGGTAATAATACCTATAAAGCAAAGAAATTAGTTGTAATAAGACAAATTTGAATTAATGTAGGTTATGCTCTTTAGTTGGTGCGTATTCTTACTTCTTCGGCAGAAATTCATTCTAATTGTACTAAAATTAAGTATTTTAACCAAATATTTTTTTCAGTGAACAGTCAGACGACCGGTTCTTTATATTTTTAATATTAGTCTACGTTGGTAACATTTGAAGTTTCAAATGATATATCAAACCACCTCGTAGCACAAACAAATCGAATTATTAAATATTTGAAATTCAGATAATCTCTTTACCAAAGCACACAATTATCAGAGTGACTAAATGAACAAATTCAGTCTGAAATTATTATTTATTTACATCCTACGTCTTGGTTAAAAACCACCACGAAACACTTCAGTTTACGAAATATCAAAGGACACGAAACGTAGAGACACTTCGTTCTAAACGCGATTTTCAGTGACAAAGACAATAAAAGACCACAAAGACCGAATTCGAACGGCGGGTCGCCAAACTGCGGCACGCGAGCTTATTTTGAAACACTTCCCCTCTCGGCGTCAACTTGTCTCTTTCCACACCGCGCCCTCCGGACAGTGTTTAGAGGCAGAGTCTAGAATTTCCTAAGTCAAGACTGGGTATTTAGCGAATTACGGTGATTGTACTGTACTGTTACGGTATTGTTGAACCACGAATCTTGACTTACGTAGGAAAACCTCGTCAATCCAAATGCGAATTAGTGTGAACGTTCGAAAATCGCAATAAAACCAAAGTACGTAACATGCCCCTTTGAATTCCTAAAAGCTGGAAAATACTTTTGAGTTGGTGTTTTTAATAAAAAACCAAACCATTTTTTATGAATAAAACTTAAAAATGGGGGGTTTCGTTGAGATTATTAATTCCTAAATAGTTTCAATGTGGGGATTTTCGACATTATCAAGGTTTTTATCATTCTCTTTTTTATGCCTTCAGGTAGTATAATTTATCATTAGACTCTTTAAATGTCGCCCTGTCGCCCAGAGATTTATGAAACAGTAACCAAGATACAAGAACGACTGGTAACCGAACAAAGATCGGTTTCCAATACTTATTTTGAATACAATTCGAATTTCAAAGGACCCCCCGAGTGAATGTTCCAGATCAGTTCAAAGGGCAGTTAAAATCTTTGCATTGCAGATTCCTTATGCAATTATTTTAAACGATAATATTCATTCATGAATGAAGTCGAAAGAATTCGAAGTTTCAATGCATATCAAAGTCGTAACTTTTGCAAAGCCTTTCAAAGGTGATACATAAGTAACGGTGTCATATGAAATCGGATAAAAACTGGTTTGCCTTTCTGGACTGGTCAAGGCACCTTGAGTGGTGAGAGTGCCTTACCGCTCCCCGCCCCGTGGGGGGTTCGGAGGTAAAAGGACTTTTGAAGGGATAGGTCGGGGGGATGGGGACATCGAGTTCCTTTGAACATTGAGTGTTCAAAATTCAATAATTTTTATAACTCTTTGCTAGATAGCAATACGGCGACCAATTTTGTAGAGGAGATAATAGTTGGGGACTCTAAAGCTTCGACAATAGATAAATCGGTGTACAAAGTAAATGAGTATACAACAAAGGGGAGGGTAGTTAGAACAGAGATGAGATATCAAGAGAGGACAAAGAAGGGAAGATGGTTCTCTTAGAGGTTTCCCTACCAACGGCAGCTGCGACACTAGCTTACTTACTACCTTTGGAACTGCGGCTCCATAAGAGCCCATGTTAAATTTGTGCACTTTTCGCCGCGCAAGCTGGTGCAGGGGTAAACGAGGTCTCATTTAGCGTCTCCAATTCTTAAAACAAAAGTAATTCGGATATAGCATTGTAAAGATAAAAGAGAGAAGATGCAGAGACTGGAGAGTCTTCGGCTCTGCTCTGCATTGTTTGTTGATTCAGAGTGTTTATTGCTTCTCCAAATCGTTTATGCTTACTCATTAAAAGATACATGGCGTTAAAGTTGGTCTACTGAAACGGAATGTTTCTTCAGTATACGTTAACATGAACCATTTTAGATTTGCAACTAACATTCTACAACTCTTTATCTTTTAAATCCTATGTAAAATTTTATTTTGAAAACTGTAAGCGCTGAATGATACCTCGCGGAGCGTGTTTTAGGCATGTTTTGGCGTAGGTATGGAACCCTCTTAAGTTGAAAAACGTATTGTTTTGGTTTCTCCACGGTTTTAGTTCTTTTGTAAACCAACGTTCTCTAAAAAAAAATTCCTAAGCACAACAAGGGCTGAGCTTTTTGTTTTAAAAAAATTCGGTGAAACTTACTGCTAGATATTATTGGAGTGAACTTATTAGTTATAACAGATTATATGGTAAAAATCGACAGCGGAGTCAAATTTTTATTTGTATGTGTGGTGACTACTATTCAACACATTATACTACAGTAAGTATATTTAATTTACATAAACAATAATAACAACGATTTTTGTAGTTGTTTTGGTGTTCCATTCAATTGTTTTGAGCAATTGCTCACAAGATGAATGTTACATGTAAACAAAATTATGTAAATAAATAATGAAATACATTCTCAAAACGCTGCACTACGAAATTTGGCAAACAACTGAGGTTAAATGTCTCACGACGATTTTCTGGCTCGAATAAAAATTGGCTGATTAACAGCGTTAAACGTTGCCAAATCGTGCAGATCGTCTTATGATGAAATTCGCCTTGATACGTCTTCACGGCCCAGCTATTCTGCCTATCGAAGTTTGATTGCAGATTTTGTGGTTAATGTTAGTTCAAAGTACTTTTTTTAGATTCTTCATGCTGTAATGTAAAATTTTATACAAATTATATTATTTCCATCGCTTTTACTGGGCTGAGAATAATAGTTTTGCTAATGAATATTAGGGATTAGTTAATTAACTACAATTTAATATAATAATGTTAAATTGTTACATCTTGTTTTCCAAACTTTTAGATGAAACATAAAATTGTAGGTACCTTAAACAACTTTTCTGAATTTGTAAATGGACTGTCAAAGAAAGTTTGAAAACCAAACATTGGTTTTTTATTTGTGTGATTTTTTTATAAACATTGTATTATTTGCCATTCCACCTCCCGGGATCCGGCAATCCTTGTTTACTTATTTTAAAACAATATTGAAGATACAAGTTATTTCTAAAAGTATAACCACCATGGCCCATCATTCATGTCACTAAATACGAGTTTGAAACGCAGTAGGCCTATCAACTACAAACAAGAAATCTAAACTGCTCTACGATCAAGCAAAGCTCTCTTTTCATTCAAAGAAAAATTGAGTCTGCAAAGATATCGCGATTACCATCACATGCCACTCTTTAATTTTCAATTAATTATTTCTTTTGTGGACCTCACTCACCTAGTTGGTTGAAAAGTATACAGTCTTGTCTAAAAGTTCACAAACATAGCACAAAACACAAACCACAAATCGACCAGTTCTATATGAGTATGAGGAATTTGGAGAAAAACTATTTAAACACCATTGCATCGCCATTTGCCAGGGGTAGTTGTCTTTTCTGCCTTCGTAGTTTG
Source organism: Flexamia atlantica (assembly GCA_035578135.1). Lineage (NCBI taxonomy): Eukaryota > Metazoa > Arthropoda > Insecta > Hemiptera > Cicadellidae > Flexamia > Flexamia atlantica. The sequence continues at coordinate 1,161,868 of JAQJVK010000033.1, forward strand.
AAGATGCTCGTGCAGAACAAGTCTATTTCCCAGGGAAGCAGGTTCGCTCGGCGTTAAATGTGGATTATGGTACTGTTCTGCTCGTAGGTAGTTCCTTGGGAGTTTCCTTGGTGGAAGCCTTGCGAACAAATCCTTGCACCTTGTATTCGATGGTAGACGGAAGTTAATTTGGCCCAAGAGTTCAGGAGCTCTTGATCTGTGATTCGCCAACGTGTAAGCAGCTTAAAAGCCGACATCAATCATACTATGTTTTCTAATCATGACAATATAATAAACTCTATGTCAAGCACTGAGCCTGCAAGGAGCTGCGGAACCACTTTCCTTCGTCAATCATAAAACTTGGCTCGATTTCGACCTAACAATCAGACGTTGCGGTAACGGGCACAAGTAACTGTTACGTAACAAGACCAGGATCGGCTTAACCGGTGACAGATGCGAAGCAGATGAAGGGGAAAGTATTCCGTGTGTCACAGGAGATCTGGAACTGGTTTTCACGTGCGTGCCAAAGGATCCAATAAGATTGGCTTGGATGTCTTGCTAGGTTAGTGGTTAAATACCTCCACCTAGCAAGGTCTTGCTAGCAAGACCTAGCAAGGAGTTTTCTTGGACGTCGCGTCAGTTCAAGAAAACACGAGTTCTAACCCCCAAGATGATCAATTGGGTTTGGACCTTCCTAAAACAAGATTTTTTTTCACAAAAGCTATAACTCCTCTAAAATTTTACTAACGTAGAAAGTAGAAACGACAAAGACAAAATTGCAATTATATAGCTCCCTGTCAGAATAAATTTAATGAACAAGTTATTTCTTTTGATGTGACTTAGTTATTAATAGCTCGACTACCAGCAATCCAACTGTTAATGAATTTTAGTTGTTGAAAAAGCTAATGCCTTCATTAAACCGTTCAAATTAAATTTTATTTTTATTTTTCATTAAACTAGTTTTGTTTTAAGTTAAAATGTTCAGATTTTTTGTCCTTGAATGCTTCAGCTACATAAAAATTATACTTAAAAAGAACTACTAATTGAAAATCTTGGCTTTGAGGAATTATGTGTAATGTATAATCTTTGAGAGAGTCGTTTGAAAAGAACTTTGTTTCACAAGATGCCAAGACACTTTAGAATGTTTTAACCGTAGTAATCGCAATATTTGCCTCTATTTTATAAGTTATCTCAAGGCCGGTTGGTTTAAGTAACTACATTCCATTAAAGTAACTGCTATGTTATTCAAGCAACTAACTGCAAAAAGTCTTGGGAAATATCTCAATTCTTGTTTCTTTGGATTCTTTTCATCAAATAAGTATTCAATAGCTTTAACACAAAGTGTTGGTAAATCATTATTAAATTCAGTTATTTATGTTTGTGTAGAGTTATTCCAACTAACCAATATTATTGGTATAAAAGGAACTTTGTCAATAAATTAAAAGAAACTCTATTGTGAACAAATGATACTATCTCCTTATATTTTAAGTACTCAAAAAGCCGCGTTTACACTATGCAACTTGTTTTATAAACTTCTATAGTAAAACCAATAATACTAATTGGTTTGAACATGTTTAAGAAAGCAATGAAAATTATTAAACAAGTTGTACAACAAGCGTGTTTTAAAACCGAAAAATCGTGTTTTACAACAGGTTGCAGGTTTTCCGAGCCGTGTAGGAAAGATCAAAGGAAATTTTTGTTGTACAACTTGTTTTAAAACACGAGATTGAGTTTTAAAAACTAAAGTTGTATTAAACATGTTTTAAAAACAAAAGTTTATCAAACAAGTTGTATAGTATAAACGCGGCTTAACACCCCCTCGTCCAACCCAAATGTCAATGCTGCAAACCTCTCATTTATTTGTCTGTTTGGTTGACCAGTTGGTCAGTTGACACTGTTTTAACAAACTTTTATTTATTTGAATTGTTTAAATAATAAATGGCGTATCTTGGTAGACTAATTTCAAGAGTTATGGTATCTTTTCTTTAGGGAACACATAACAAATATCGAGGGTTGAAACTACTTTTTCAAATTGAAAAACATTCATGTGTCTGTTGTTGCAGAAATCCTTTTGAAATCAAAACGAACCACACTCCAAGACACCAAGTGAAGCGATGCAACCACCTCCTCCGGTCCTGCACTCTGTGACGTCATGTCCGGTCAAGCCACGGGGGCGAGGCAGTTGCGACAAGCGTGAGTCACTGCGGGGAGCAGCACTAGTCAGTCAGTCTGTCTGTCTGTCTATCAGTCAGTCAGTCAGTCACTCAGTCAGTCAGTCAGTCAGTCAGTCAGTCAGCTACTGCCGACTGCTCCAGTTCTGCCCTTGTCACACGTGTGCTGAATTCCATCCTTTCCTTTTCGTTGACTGGGACGGTAGCGCGTCCTTGCAATCTAACTACTTGGAGTTCACGAATTGTGGATAGTTGCTAGCGATTCTTTCCTTAAATATATCTTTAAGGGGGGGGGGGTTTGAATTATTTTAATATTATTGGTCTACTACCCACCTTGAGGTGTGTGGCGTTTGGCCAATTTTTGCAAAGATTTTAGATGAATAAATCTTATTGTTTTATGTGTAAAACAAGATGATCCCTGGTATATTTTTTAAGGATATTGTCTCTGGATGGAAAGAAAAAGGCCTGTAAATGCAGAACCACTGGTGCGTGGTGGGATTAAGGTCCGCACTAGAGCGCACACTAAACGTTCATCCATAATAAGATAAGTTCGTAAATGATTGGTAAGATTACGGTTCGGACCTCACGTTCAACTTAGATCCCTTAATTCTCATTGGCTGTTGGACTATGATTATCAGTCCTGTACAAGGAACATGTCGGTCTTAGTCAGTACCAAGATCACAATATCGCGCCACAATCGTCCTACAATCATCTCTCATTTATATGCCTAGCTGGCTTAAAATACCTCCCTGGGTAGGTCGCCACTTCAATGAATTATAAAGTATAAAGAAATTTGAAGTGTGAAACTGAGGACTACTCTGCAGAAGCGCCCAGACTGTCTGTGCAATACGGTTAAAAGTGGGAGATTCTGGGTTGTTGAATTGTTATGGGGGCTGCTTCCGATACCATCCCAGATAAAGTTGACCCGAGAATGGTTAGAGTACCAGATCCGGATTATTAGTAAACTATGTCCAATGCTTCGACCAGCTTTTTAGACAGAAATAACTGAAGCGGAAACTAGAATTTTGAAATGAAAAACCGATTATTGGTAGTAACTTAAGATTAAATAAGAAAGCTTTAGAAATCTCTACAAAAACATTTTACTAAATGTTTTATGTCAATATAGTCTATTGTTGATTTTTATGTATTTTCAAAGATAGTGGATTTCTAGATCCAACATTTTTGTGTAATGAATCACGATATTAGCGTGTCCAACCAAAAAGTCATTATTCCATAGTGTTTTCAACACTGGAAATGCATCCTTTTGAATACCTACGTTCTCCCTTGAAGAACACCACTTTCAAACTTAGAAATATCGAATGATTTAGATTAAAATAAGTAATTCATTCGTTGTATACGATTTCGTATCAAAAATATCCACACACAATAACACAGACGCGAAATTCCTAACGCACGTTCTATGATGATTTTTAAAATGAACTGAATATAAATTCACAACCAAAATATATAATATTAGCTAGCCCCAGTTGCAGTACCGTGCAGGAAACTGAAACAGAATCAGACACGTGAGAGGAATGCCTTCCTTTCCCTTTCGTTCGTCACACTCGCCCGCCGACTGCCCTCCTTCAGCGGCCCAACGGGAACATCGTTAACGGATTGTTGACATACCGTAAAACTCGAGAAAGAAATTTTAATTTGTATCAAAGTAAGGCTTTTTACAGACAGTTACTATATTACCAAACAAGACACAAACATTATATCAATAAGGAGTATTAAGGCGAATATGAATTAAACATGAGTGTTGGATGATTGTAGATGGTCTACTACATGTACTATTATGCACTAAGTTCCTCAGATACAGACTGTTAATTGACAGCCCTGCAACGTACGTAACTTGTAATAACATGACGTGGGGTCCGAGCCACAATCATGCCAATTATTTGGGAACTGTTCTAGTTATTGGGATTACTTTACGGATAGTATATAATTTACTAGAGAGAACTTTAATCCACACTATCTTTAATTAATTCACTAATGACAAATGATAGATAGAAACTTATTCAAAGTTTGTTTTCTATAGTTTTTTTTATCGACTTTATAATAGTGTTTAAGATTTATTGTAAAACATTCATGTCTAACTCTTATTTTGTCTTTGATATTTTTTAGGAGCAAGGAGAGGATGAAAATATTTTGGTTTTAAATACGCCTACAAGACTTCTCTACTGCCTCTGATTCTCAGTTGGACCTGTGCTAGTGGATGATTGTTTACGAATCCATCTTACAATTAACTGGTTATTTGTCACTTGTCAATTGTACGAGTAATGAGATGTATAAATCCCATTGAAACCATGACTCCACACCCCATTAAACTTGGGTTAGTGCGATTCACGATAAACGCGCAGTAACAGACTTCTAAATAAACTCAAGATTATGAGTGTCAACACTACCAGCATCATGTTAATGTCATTGAAAGCTTTTGACCACTTTTCCCTCTATACCGGAAGGAACCTCTTCATTAATTCAACTTAAAAGACGACAAGTTAAGATTGAGAAGCCAGGGTCGGCGAAATGCCAGTGGTGAAATCCGATGTCGCTTCCGCCACCGATCACCAACTGTCCTCAAGCACAAATTTCCTTGTTAAGTGTTATTATGACTGAGTTGAGAGCTCCTCTCAAGGATAATCCGATTTTAGTAATTATTTTAACGGTCGTGAATTACACTAATATATCGTGTGTTTCGTTACTTATATTTAATTTACTTTAATTCACTGCTGCACTACGCAAGGTCTTATTATTCTTAGTCATTTCTGATTACTTTCACATGGTTAAAAGGAAATCATGTTTTATTTATATTAAAAACACGCAAGGATTTTATTTTATTTCACAAAAGGTTGCTATCAAGAAAAAAGCTGTACTTCTCCGTTTGTACTTTCAAAAGTAGCTCATTTCGAAAATTCACTATAATTATCCTTCGACAGAATCTAAAAAAGTGTCACAGAAACCCATATTGTTAAAAAAAACTGCAAAATATAAATATTTCACCTACACGAAAGTTTAGTTATTATATAATATACATTTCATACCCCATTAAATAAAAAATAAAAACCAAAATGTATCCAAAATACTTATTTTAGGCCTTTAAATAACCAATGGGCACACCTACACCCTTCCACCCACCTTACGACAAATCCCCACCACATTTTTCAAACATTTCGGTATTCCCGGCAGAAGTGAAATGGGCTTGTAATCGCCGCATTGTCTCCGACGACCTCGCGCCACACTGACTGGGCCGCGGCTTTGTCACTTGTAATTATATAAATTAATCCGATATTACGGATCGGCGGCGTATGTTAATACGTCAGGTATTTGGGTCAAGGCGGTTGAGACGTGTGCGTGTGCGTGTGGCGCCGGCGAGACGTGATGTTGAGATCTGATCTGAGTGATATGTAAAGGTGTGGTGCGAGTTTACCGTTTCATCTTTACCGAGAAATCGCAATGGGTTTAATAATGGTTGCTAGTTTGAATTATTTGGATATTTTTAGGTTCTTAATATAATATGTGAAATAGTTATTTGCGAGTAAAGTTTAACATTGTCTCATGAGCGAAAATGTTGGCGCCCGAGCTTGTGAGGACGACAGTTTTCAGGAAGGAGACAATGTGATTTACTCTCGAAATACACACAAAAGTTTTCCCTCACATACAATAATAAATATCCTGACCATAAAAATTTATTTTACTAACTTAGTAAGTAATGAAATATCCTTTTTGTTTCGTTCTGCTAACAATGCCTGCATCCAGGTAGCTGCAACCATGCATGCACCAGCGATCAGCTGATGGTTGCAACTTATTTATATGCTTAATTCTTAGACGTTCGCACAGCTGATTTTGTTAATGTTAATCATATGTTTATTCCTGCAACTTAATCGTCTGTTGGCGCCTGCATTAGCTGAGCTGCAACATATTTGCATGTGTGCGTGGAAATTTGAGGGCGCTCTAATTTTTGAATTATTGATTTGATTGTTATTCTTATGGGTTTACTTTGTCTCCCACCGGGGGACAAAGCAATCACTTTACTCCCGCTCGGAGACAAATTATTATTTTACTCCTTTATTAAATTACAACTCACCCATTAAAAGGAGTAAAAAGCCTCTAAACATAGCAGGGGGGGAAAGTCTTTTTATTATTGTTATAAAAGCCTTTGTGTGAGGAATAATCTTTTTAATTAAGGCATGTTAATTAAGTTGTTCGAAACTTGAAAATTTAATTGACTTTCGCGTGTGTAAGTATAGTAACTGACGAAATGAGGTCGGTAAACTACCAGGGATCGAAGAATAAAAATTATTGAAAAAAATCTTGTTGTTCTGCATTATTTTGTGCCAGAACGTCAACATATCACTTAAGTTTAGTGAAAATATAAGTACGTATAGCCTTCTATAAAGGCTTAGCCCTTGTGTAAAACGGGTAAAGCATATTGGATTCATTTACTTCAGGTAGACTTAACATGCCATTAACCCAGTTTCATTTATTTGGATCCTCACGAATTCCCGTTAGACGGGCTCAAAATGACGTATAAGATCCTCCATTACGTGAGATGACTTGGTCCACACGGGTCTTGGGGTTAAGCCTTCAGCCTTCAGCGAGCGAAGCGATTATGTACTACAAGATTCCCATGTAAATATTGGCATCCCGACACGTTCTTGATTATTCCAACTGATTTCTGCGTACACATCAAAGGGAAACCCCTCGGTAAGTTCAGTAAGTTATTCCTGCGGCAGCCACTGATGCAACTCACCGCCTCAGCTTGGCACTGAGTGAGTTGTCAGTGAGTTACTAGTGCACCACTTGCATTGCTTATGAATAGGGTCTCGCTCTACCAGCTGCTTTTGAGCGCGTCAGTCATTGTCGGGTTCATTTTCTTAGCTCCTTTCAGACACTGGGGGCGTTGCAAAGGGTATGAAACTTAAGTGAACTACTAGGTCTGAATTCTTCTAGGTCGTGTTTAGTTAGAAATTCAGGTCAAGTGGCTGACTCTAAATTTTGCCTAAATGTTCGGTACCTTCTGCGGAAAAGACTTTTCTACAGCATCATGTTACCTTTACACCGTAAACTACTTTATTCTCGATTTAGTTAAATTTAGATTTTTACAGCAAGCAGTAGTTGTTGATTTTTGTTACATTATTAAGATAAACGTAGTTAGTATTAATTCTCTCAAAACCGTTTTAAATACATCAATCTATTAAAATATAGATAGCATAACATGCCAATAAGTCATAGATTTTTAAGGGAGGGCCGTATTATAAAGTGCCACGGTAAACAAATCTTTAACTACAGTAATTTTTCTTTCGATTTTTAACTTTAAACCATTGATCTAGCATATAATATTAATGATTTAGACTTTTTTTAGATATAGGATTTGTATATAACCAATTAATCAGAAATAAACTAAATGGATCAGTTACATAATCAATTGAACGGATCAGTCATTAAATTACAAATTTAAACTACAAAATTACTCATAAACAAAATATTTTACTTGATATTAGTTGATCATCAATTAATTGTACACGTAGTGGACAGTTCTCAACAAGCATTCTCTATGAGTAGACTTACATCGTACTAGGGATGGTAAAATAGTATCAATACATCAAGAGTACACATCAGCGATCATTTCTTCCAATACCTCGGAAATATCGATATTTTGCATTCGATATATCGTTTGATCGAAGTCAAAGATTCCGATATTTTTATTAGAAAACGATATGTCAATGTTTTCAAAACACTTGTCATTCCTAGAGCAGCCGTCTGCGGTCGGCGCGTACATCGTGATACAGCAATCGACGTTCCGTGACCGCCCTCCGTGATTCACCTGTTGACTTGAGGTCTCTCTTTATAGAAGTTTAATCGCAGTTCCGTCACGATTTATTACACTACGTTCAGATATTGACTGCACTACGGTTGAGGAATTTTGTTTGATTAATGGCTTTCTGGGATTGTAGAGTATATGGTATACGATATAATTGAAGTTAACATTCAGTCGACTGTATTCTATTAAATCGAAATTAAGACAATAAAAAAAAATTGCAAACCACAAACATCAATAGTACAGGAAGGGTGCAGCTCACTATACTTCATGGAAAAAATATTAGCTCGAATCTAAAAAGTATAGACTTGACAAAATTCACAAATGCGTGGTGTCATTCTGAAAGTACAGACAGCTTTTGTTGATTACCTTTTGTACGAAAGACAAAAATTTAAAGGTAATCACAGTCTATTGAGTATTCATACTCAAAAACGAAGAAAACCATCAATATTATGGCATATGGGATTGATATATTAGGCTTCATTTTGAGAAGTCGTTCAGACAACATTAAAACTCTCACGAAACTTTTTTGTGAAATTAGTCAAATGTTTTGACATAAGAAATTCGGTGCACCGAAACTGGGATCCAAAATTTAATCCGCAAAAGGAACCCCTAATCCCTGCACCGAAACTGGGCTTCGAGCCTTGCAGGTACTTGATCCTGCGTCAGGACTTGAGGTCTTCTTTTTTAATTTTTTTTAACATTTGAGTACTTTTAATATTAACAATCTTTCTTGTTTTATCCATCCAATATTTTTACAGCAGTCCTCTGTTACAAATTTCACACTACATCATACAGCACAAAGTGAAAACCCCATGAAAGTTTATTCTGCGGTATAAATAGATGCTATTTTTCAAGATGGAGAAAAATTCAAGCATTGGGATTGGCCTTAACATACAGGACAGCGAGGAGTCAGAGGCAGGTAGGCCTAACTGGCTGCATTACTGCTTTGTGGTGGCGTATCTAAGCCCAGGAGATGTGGAGGAGGTGTTCTGCAACCTCATCGCTATCCAGTCAGCTAACCAGAAGCTGAGAAGATCATCCAACAAAGACCTACATCGACCAAAGTTCTCTCTTCCCTCCTCAAATTTGGGCTGCAGACTCGGTGGAGTTGTGGCGTACAACAAACGCATGCGAAAGTCTCCATTCGAAGTTTAATGAACTCTGCCCGGGGCCACACCCTGACGTTTACATATTTTTGAACGTTTAAAATCAGTGCAAGTGTACTCGCACGTAAGACTTAACAGTGCGTGCGATTGTAAAGTGCCGAAAAGTCGGAAGAAAACTTTTTTACGGTAGGAATTTCCGAAGAATAAAACGATTCTTAATATTTCTATTCTATAAAATATTTAAACTATTCTATAAAAATGGCCACATTGACTTTATGTCATCCACCAAATGTGTTGGATACAGATCGTCACCAAATGTTATATGTAAATAAATGCGTGCTTTTCCAATTAATTGTGTTAATGTTTTCTGTCCCCTTTGGCGATTCACCCGCGGGAGTTCTAAGAAGTGCCGGGGCCCAGTTTCGAGGCCCTTTGAGAGGCATAGGAAGCTCGGAGCCCAGATCCGGTGCGCCCTATGATGTTTAAATGTATATGAAAATAATTTCTTGGGATGCATTGATTTCATAAACATTTAAACATAATAGGCTAAGCCACTAACTGCACTTATTATATATTTCATCATTACTGCTGGCTTTACAGTTCTCTGAATTTGAATAAGCAGCAAATGGTTTCAATAATGGGCGCTAAATCTCTTCGACAGTAACAGTCCACACTGTGGTAACTGCACAACAAATAAAATGCACACTCTAACGAAGCGCCAACAAAAACAAAACAATAGGCACGAATTTAAATAATGGCATACAAACTATCTGGTGAAAACAAAGGATCGTTATTTGTCTGGTGGACAAATAAAACAAATCAAATTAGGTTTTATTTCCCAACTCAGAGTTCTTTTGGTCTTTGAACTATTGTAGTTGTTTTGCTAGTCTTGGTCTAAAGGTAACAGTCGTGGTTTGCAGTTCCAAAGGTCACGAGTTCGGATCCCGGGATGCCTAAAAAGTGTTGGGTAGTATTACCAAGGAATATAATAAAATAAACAATGCCTCAACAACAAAATGTGACTGCGGTTTAAACAGGAAAAAAATAAAAAAAGTAAATGCGTTTTATGCGTACGTGGTTTTCTTAAATGGCAAGTCGAAATGAAACTTAACTCATTAAAACAATTTTTTTTATTATTTATTTTACCTATTTGTACCCATTTAGTTCACTTAATAGTGTATTTATTGTGTAATTTCTTTAGTTCTCTGACCACTCTACTCAAGACTGATTAAAACTGATAACGAATTCAAAAACTTTGGGGCCAAATAGGAAAAACCTCCCCTGCATAGTGGACTAATAGAGCACTCGAGGCATCTCCATAATTTGTTCCTGCCAAAAGCAGCGGTAAGTCCCTCAAAGCGGGTCTTGAATCTCCCTCACAGATTCTATTGCCTTTTTTTACGGGCAAGGCAAGAAGAGTGGGGGGGGATGAAATGAAATAAACCTTACAATGAAATACTTTTTTAAAACTTAAAATGGATCAAGAATCCGTGCGTTTAGCGAAAATCACCCATGGGCAATAAACATAAAGGATTACGCCCAAGTGGAATATGGTCAAGTATTCTCAACTCGCAAATGAAAAATGTGATCGGAAGAATAAGATTATGACTAGCAAAACCTTTCAAAATTGTTTTCCGATCCAGTGAATAAAATTCTCGTTACAGCGCTGACCTTTCTGCCATTGCGCAACATGAAATTCAGAATTTCAATGTGGTCGGACTTGGCGAATCGATTAATACGTTATTGCACATTGTGGTAAGCTTCACTTCCCCACTCTCCCCAATGCCACACCTTAAATGAGTGATTTGGGTCGATGGTCAGGTGAGTAAATGGGGGTTCGGAGGTTTGTCAGAATTGATTTGGAGGTCCTTTCAGAGTGAAAAAATACGCAGGCGTGTACGTTGTATATTAATCTTGTAAAGCAACGAAATACTAGAGCAGTAAGTGGAACTTACTACTAGGGGGTAGGGACCGAGCTTTTCTCGAAGAAGTGAATTACGTTACATTATTACATCGCTTGAAATGGCGACCTACCCAGGTAGGTATTTTAAACCAAGTATGAATGACAGGTGAGTGAAGCGATGATTGTCTTGTAGTCTTGTTACTGTAGCCCAACAGCCGATGGCAACTAAGCACCTACATTTTAACGTGGGATCCGAACCTCTCTTTTGCCTGGTTTACAATTATTTACGAACCGGTCTAATTAAGAGGATGGTCCTATGGACGCAGTATTCAATAGTGCGGACGTTAATCCCCACTAAAGAACACCGCGTCCATATAGAATTACATATATAAGGCTGATTCATAATGTGCACTTGGGTTTGTATTGAGGCTTCGCAACTCTCTGCTAACAGCCGAGTTATCGAGTCCTAAATGCGAGTTATTTAGTCCTAAATGCGAGTTATTTAGTCCTAAAAGCCGAGTTATTTAGTCCTAACTGCTCCATTCTCAACTTTCTCCAGATATCGTGTTTTATAAAAAAACGACCCATTCTTGTTTAATCTAGCAATGATTAATTTAGAATTAGTTGATTATTTTAGAAGTTTACCTAATTTAACAATATTAATAAGCTAGAGTAAATTTGTAGAGGGTATATCGTTAAAGCTGGTGTGCGCTGGTCACGTATGTCAATCAAGTAGCCCTATTACTGCTAATTTGATAAGCATTCAAAATCCTTTTTTTTAACTGTCCACTTCGCTAACCATAATAACAACTAATTTTATGATTGTACCTTTAATTTTTAATGAACCTTGTGTTAATTAAAAATCGGACTATTCCTGTAGCCCGACAAAATCAAATATGGCTCAAAAACAACATTCGACATAATTTAATGTGAAGTTCGTATGGGACACGTAATTTATAAATTGTATAGTTTTTATCTTGACTGACGTGCTGTTTCTTTTTTTCACCTGTAATGTTACCGTGTAGTATTGTGCCTTTAAGGTTAATTGAAGTAAGACACAAGTGGAAGTGAGACGACTGCTAGGGGGTGACGAAGTAAAAATTGAACTTCGAAACAATAATTCTCAGAAGTCAACTCATTCCTACTGAGATTTTAAGTGCTCTATAATATAATAATAAGACTGGGCTAAATCTTTTATAATTTATTGTTAAATCTACTTCACGCTTTTTTACTCATTTTCGCCCGTAACTTAAATCGGTAGGATTTTTTTAACTAAATAAAGATGTTGTTCATTTTTTGCACATTGAACAAAATAGTATGGAAGGAATCTACGTATCAAGTTTTAAATTATTTGATCTTTCTGAACAACTATCAAAGAGTATAATTATTATTGTTAAATATTTTGAACAATCTCTCATGATATCACAGGGCCAATATTACTCAGGTTTATTATTATCTTATTACTGGTGTTAGTTATAGAAATTTTCAAATCAATTGAAGCTTCCGGGTCACATTAGTTTGATATCATTTGGTTTACATATGAAAAGATGTAACCAGCAAAAACATGCCTTAGAGTAGTACCAGTGACCTTGAAACCTCTACTTTACTATAGTAGGAAGACTTCAAAAGGTAACTAGCCTAATTTGGCTTACATCCATTCTTAAACATCTATCACACCTGTAAGGGATAGGGAATTAATTATTGGGATAAAGTACTACATGATTCGGCACATCGGCGCAATAGGGATGAGAGGTGAAGTCTAAAAATGCCCCAAAAACGTGATGTATCTTGTACAAGATTTACCTTGCGTCGCCGCCTCGAACAGTGATGGAGTGATGTCGTTTTCTTGAGATCACGCATTAACTCCTACGAACATTTACTACGGTCTCGTACTCATTCACGAGCGATTTACGTTAACTGCTCGTTAAAGATGATTAAAAGGTCAGATCAACTCGAAGCTGGGAAGATCGAGGCCACACGTTCGGATAGAGGTGCGGGAATTCGGATGGTGCAATTCGGATAATCCTAATTGCATTCGGATGAATCGGGATCTGGCTCAAGGCTCGAGGTGACTAATAGGTGTAGGATTTGAGTTTATGAGTGCCACGTACTCAGTTATGTATGGATATATGGTTGGGAAATGTCGTATCGAAATGCTTGTTCAACGTATCGGATTCTAAACATCGATATATGCAAATTTTAAAAACATTGCCTAATGATAACCTTGACTATACGAAAGAACAACATATCAACGGTGATAGATGTACCGAAAAGCCATTCAAAGGATGATGGTAACATAACCTGGAGACTTTAAGAGATTAAATGCCGTTAAAAAATGAATTTTTGAATAATTTTTTTTAAGAGGGTGGTGGCCTCTTTTTACCTTGCATTTGCCCCCCCACATGGGCCTCAGGCCTGTGCGTGGAAGTTATCAAGCAAACCCAAGGAGTGAGCCGGTACAGTACAAGGATGAACAGTACTGCTAAAAGTATGGGGCATCAACGGGACTCGATCCTGCGACGCTGCCGCCACAGAACCGGGGCTGAGTGCGCTTCCAACTGCGCCACCGATTCACTCAAATATTTACTTATGATATTTGATTTTTTGTTCGAAAATCTACTTAGCCGTTTCTGTCCTCGCTGACTTAGCCATAGGATACGATTACTTGTCATACGATATTGCATCGAGTCTACAATCACTGATTTGTAAAACTAATTTTTGCTCTCCAGTCCGTGAAGGTAGTCGTACGTGACCATCCCTCCTCCTTTTACCCTGATTGCATTGTATGTAAAATGAAATTTAACTAAAAAATTGTTACCAAAAGTTAAACACTAAAGTCGATTTTTTTAAGGAAAATCATTATAAATACATTATTTTTCCATTGGATCAACAAAACACCCCATAACACTAATCATACAAAAAACACTGCACAATTTGAACTACTCTTTGAAATTCATTGTTGGTGATGGTGATTTTATATTTTGATTTGGATTTTTGCGGACATTTGCCATCACTGATTAGTAAAAAACAAGCTTCACGGCGTTTCGGGATCTGGAACTAAAAACTGCTTTTACAGTGCTCTGTTTTAGCTGTGTTTTTGTCCAGGTTTTCCTGGCTATATGTTACTAATCTTGTTACGTTCTAGGTTTTCTTCCACATGAAGACGGGATCAGATTTCAGATCCCGAAACGTCGTGAAACTTGTTTTTTACTGAACAGTGATGGCAAATGTCCGCAAAAATCCAAATCAAAATATAATTTGAACTAGGTTTTAATATTACAAATAATACATTAGTTTATTACATTGAAAAAATATTGACAAAATATTTATTTAAGATGATATCGAACATATTAAGTTATCGACATATTCCGTTATATCATACTCAAACATCGATGTTTTATAGGTTCCTGTTCGACTGTGGCATTGTTACCATTCACTGAGTCCCCCGCGGGCAGATGTGACATTTAGGGCAACAAATACAACTGGAGTACAACCGGAGTAAGAGGCCGGAGAGAGAGTACAGGTGGAGTCAAATACGTGGCCTAGGCCGTCTATAAGACTGCTGTTGATTTTAGCACTGGGCTTGTAGACGGCCCGGGCCACATCATTTGACTCGGACTGTACTGCTTAGAGCTCAGAGGATGGTCATATTTGTGAAATTTAAAGGTCAATGAAGGGTTCAGCCTGAAACCAATCAGGGTCAGTTTTTTTACGGAAACGTGTTGTATGTGACCTTTCTTTTTTTCTTTTCTTTTCTTTCCTGTCTGAGACTGTTATAGTTTTTCGTAATTTTGAAAGATCTCGTACAAATATTGTCATTTAATTATCATAGTTCGTCGGAAATCTAGGTTAAACTTTGGCTAACGAAAAATAGGGCGCGCCGGAATTGCGCACTAAAATTCAGGTAGTCACCGGAATAGCGCACTTGGTCGAGACACAGCCCCTGGACACACACCAGTATTGCACACTTATTCTTCCGAGAAATATCTCGGTTAATTAAGCAAGGGTGAAAATTAATAATATCAAGTTCATCAACAAACATTAAACCTAAATAGTGGTTGCATTTTTATATCCATCTCATTTTTTAAAATTTAGTAGGATAATTTCATTTTGACTCAGCTTATGAATTTTGTTTATGTAATGTATTTAATTACTGATTGAAATAATTATAATTTCCAATTTAATAATGTTTTATAAATTAAGTCAGATTTGTGAAAAATTGTAAAATCTCCAGAAATCAATTCACTACTGTATCACGCCATGTATCAGGCCACATATCGTACGATGTGACGTCATGTGGATCATGCGATTTTAATAAAATCCTATTGGCTGCCGAGATCACCCGACACCTGTGAACATCTCATCCCTTCCTCCGACCACCAGTCAGTCCATGATGAACCTCCAAACAACCCGGTCCGTCAGCCGTAGGCTCAAAGGTTTAAAGTAGTGTTCATTTATCTCCCGATTAGCCGCTAGCAATAAGTACGGTACACATCATTGGCGACGGGAATTTTTGCGTATCTCGCGCGTGAATGCGGTGTAACTGTTCGACCGTATTTTCGTCTCGGGAGGAAGGAAGTGAATGTCCGACAACGACAATCCTGTGTTAGTTTTAGCCAGTACATTTTTCGAAGATCAGACGAAAATGTCCGGAATAATAGGCGGAATCGGCGACTTTGACAACACCGAGGAATCGTGGAAATCATATGTGGAAAGGTTCGAGTTATTTTTCGAGTGTAACAGTATTGACGACTCAAAGAAAGTAAGTACACTACTGACTGTGGTAGGGAAAAAGACGTACAATTTGCTACGTGATCTGTGCACGCCCAATAAACCGAATACAAAGACATTCGACGAGTTAGTGACTTTGATACAGGAACACTTGTACCCCAAACCATCATTCATCGCCGAGAGGTACAAATTTAGTCAGCGTAATCAGTTAGAAGGCGAGTGTATTGCGGACTATATTGCTAATTTAAAGAAACTTTCTACTCATTGTGATTTTGGTGCTTCGTTGAACGACTATCTTCGAGACCGGCTCGTCAGCGGAATTCGAAGTGACACCATAAAACAAAAACTGTTGGCGGAAACCAGTCTGTCTTTTAGCGACGCAGTGAAAATCGTCACCTCGGCGGAAGCGGCAGAGAAGAATGCTGCAGCCCTGGCGATCGGCGGGAACGGAAGCGGCGGCAGAGTCCTCCGAGTGTCAACGGCGGCGTCCCAGCAACACCGAGATCGACCGACCAACAGCGGGAAGCAGCACCACAGCGCACGGTCAACACATCGGCAGGAGAAAACCCAGTGTTATTGTTGTGGAGCTTACGACCATGTGAGAAATCAGTGCAAGTTAATGGCTAACGGTGTAGTGTGCTATTTCTGTGGTAAAAAGAATCACATAGCGAAAGTTTGTAAATCTAAATTGGGTAAGTCAACCAACAATACTATTTCTAGAAATAATAGTAAGCCTGAGAACAGTGGCCAGCGAGATAAACAATACAGTTTTAAGAAAAGTGGCCGCAAAATGCAAAACTTTGTTTCTGATAACAGTGAAACTCAGGGTAATTCTAACCTTAACTATGATGATTATGTAGAGGATATCCCTAATTTATTTCAAATGCAGAGTAATAAAATAGAGAGAGTAGCTCCTTTGCAAATCGATGCTCTTGTAGAGGGTAAAAATGTTACATTTGAAGTAGATACAGGAGCCAGTGTCAGTGTTTGTAGTCAGGAATTTTATGAGAAAAATCTTGCTTTTTGTAAATTGCTTCCTAACGATGTATTTCTCAGTTCATACACTAACGAACCAATTGTGCCTGTCGGTAAAGTAAATGTTAAAGTTGAGTATGAAGGCATAAACGAACGACTAGATCTGTATGTCGTTGACAAGGGTTCTCATCCGTTAATGGGGCGAAATTGGCTTAAAGTTTTGGGAGTAGGTATCTCATTTAAAAGTAATGCAACAAGTGAGAAAAATTCTAAGTTATTATCACAGAGTGAACAGTTTGATCAGATTGTAAATAAGTTAGAAAAAGAGTTTTCAGAGGTTTTTAGTAACAAATTGGGCCAGTACAAAGGCGACCCAGTAGAATTAAAGTTGAAAGAGAACGCCATTCCTAAATACTTTAAGCCAAGGCCAATCCCTTTTTCACTAAAAAATAAAGTAGAGAAAGAACTAGAAAGGTTACAAAACGAGGAAGTCTTAGTTCCTGTTAGTAGTGCAGCTTGGGGAACTCCTATTGTCCCAGTATTAAAAAAGAATGGGGAGATAAGAATTTGCGGTGACTTTAAAGTTACGTTAAACCCCTTCTTAGAAGTAGATAAATACCCATTACCTAGAATTGAGGAACTTTTTGCTTCTTTACAAGGAGGTGAAACTTTCAGTAAGATCGATCTCAGTCAAGCTTACATGCAGCTCAAGTTAAATGATGAAGCTAAGAAACTTTGTACTATTAGTACGCATAAAGGGTTATTTTCATATCAGAGAATGCCTTTCGGAATTTCCTCAGGTCCGAGCATTTTTCAGAAGGTTATTGAACAGACACTTCAGGGATTGGAAGGTGTTGCAGTCTTCTTTGACGATATTTTAATTACAGCTAAAGACACAAAAACTCATTTGAGTAGATTGCAGGAAGTTCTTAAACGCTTAAAGGAAAAAGGTTTTACAGTAGAAAAAAGAAAATGTAAGTTTTTCTCAAATAAGTTGGACTATTTAGGTTTTTGCATTGACAAAGAAGGCCTACACACCTCCCAATCAAAGGTCGAAGCTATAGTTAACGCACCTGTTCCTAAAAATGTAACAGAAGTAAAAGCTTTTATTGGCTTAGTAAACTATTATGGGAAATTTATCCCTAACCTGTCAACCATTCTGTACCCTGTATATAATTTGCTTAAGAAAGATGTCCCTTTTGATTTTAATGATGAGTGTATTCAATCATTTAATAGGGTGAAAGAACTGTTAACGAAAGCTCCTATTTTAGCTCATTACGACCCTAGTTTGCCGGTAACACTTGCAGTAGACGCCAGCTCTACAGGGCTGGGTTGCGTATTGAGTATCAAAACAAATGAAGGCGTTGAGAAACCAGTAGCTTATTTCTCACGTACTTTATCGCCCACTGAGATTAAATATAGTCAAGTTGAGAAGGAAGCTTTGGCAATTGTTTTTGGTATCAAGAAATGTAATCAGTACTTGTATGGTCGAAGGTTTACTTTATGTACAGATCATAAACCTTTGTTAAGTATATTTGGACCAAAGAAAGGACTGCCATTGTTTGCAGCGAGTAGGTTACAAAGGTATGCTTTGTTTTTATCTGGGTACACTTTTGACATTAAATATGTTAAGTCAGCTAGCCATAGTAACGCAGACGGATTGTCACGTTTTCCTTTGCAGGTTAATCACCCTGTAGAAAATACAGAATTTAAGTGGCAAGGTACTTATTTACAGTGCATTCAAGAAAGCTCAGTACCGCTAACTTTTGAACATGTCAGGTCTGAAACACAAAAAGACCCTGTTTTGAGTAAAGTGTGTAACTATGTTTTGTATGGATGGCCTAGTTTTTTGCCGGAAGAGAAAAACGAGTTACTTCCTTATTTTCAAAGGAAGGAGGAACTGACTGTAGAACTTGGTATTTTATTGTGGGGATATAAAGTAGTAGTACCTAGTTCAATGAGGGATTATGTTCTTAAAGAATTGCATTGTAGTCACATGGGAATTGTAAAAATGAAGTCTGTTGCAAGATCGTATATTTGGTGGCCAAATATCGACCAAAACATTGAAACCATAGCGAACAGCTGTTCCTCCTGCCTTATGGAACGTTCTAACCCGACTAAAAGTCAATTGCATAATTGGCACTATCCATCTATGCCATGGGAAAGGTTGCATTTAGACTATTTTGGACCGATTAAAGGCAAAATGTTTTTAATCGTAATAGACGCACATACTAAGTGGCTGGAAGTTTTTGAAGTTAACTCTACCTCAGCTAAGCAAGCCATTGTGCATTTACGAGATTTGTTTGCTAGATTTGGTTTGCCTGTTTCATGTCACAGTGACAATGGTCCACCATTTACCTCTAATGAGTTCAAATACTTCTTAAAGTCAAATGGGGTTAATCAAACGTTTTCACCCCCTTACCACGCTCAATCTAACGGCCAAGCCGAAAACTCCGTTAGGTATGCTAAGGCAAAACTGAAATGTGCTCTTCATGACAATACGGATGTAAATATAGCTTTAAGTCGTATTTTGTTTGACTATAGAAACTCTGTACATAGTGTAACTAATGAGACACCCGCTAAACTCATGTTCAACCGTCCATTAAGGACAAGGTTAGATTTGTTAAGACCAAACATTGCCCGGAAAGTTGAGTCCAAACAAGAGAAACAAAGACAGTATTTTGGTGGCAATAAATCTAGAGAACTTGTCACTAATCAACCAGTGTTAATTAGAGACTATCGCTCTAAGAACAAATGGATTGAAGGTACTGTACATAAAAGATTAAGTAATGTTTTGTATGAAGTTAGGTTAAGTTCTGGTGATATTTGGAGGAGACATATTGATCAATTAATAGGTCTACAATCGCATAGTAAGAGCGAGAGCGCAGAGCCTTTTGTTAAGAACTGGGAGACTGTAGTAGCGCGATCAGCTGATCCTTCTCCTAGTCCACCCAAAAATAGATACAGCGTCATCAATCGCTCTCCAGATCCGAGCTCCCCCCTTCCACGCAGCTCTCTCTCCCCCTCACCACGTCACTCAGACCGCTACTCCCCACCTGTGTCACCTATTGTGCACCCTCAGTCACAATCCCCTGTCACTACAACAGCTGATACGCGTAGGTATCCTTATCGTATTAAGAAACCAGTTGAACGTCTCAACTTGTAAAAGTGTTCTGTGTTGTTTATTAACTTTTTTATGTTATTTAAAAAATATTTGTGTGAATTTTAATTATGTTTAATTAATTATGTATAATTATGCATTAATTATGTTTTAATGTTTGAAGATTTATCAAAGATTTAAGAGGGAGGAATGTAATGTATTTAATTACTGATTGAAATAATTATAATTTCCAATTTAATAATGTTTTATAAATTAAGTCAGATTTGTGAAAAATTGTAAAATCTCCAGAAATCAATTCACTACTGTATCACGCCATGTATCAGGCCACATATCGTACGATGTGACGTCATGTGGATCATGCGATTTTAATAAAATCCTATTGGCTGCCGAGATCACCCGACACCTGTGAACATCTCATCCCTTCCTCCGACCACCAGTCAGTCCATGATGAACCTCCAAACAACCCGGTCCGTCAGCCGTAGGCTCAAAGGTTTAAAGTAGTGTTCATTTATCTCCCGATTAGCCGCTAGCAATAAGTACGGTACACATCAGTTTATAAGAAAGGTTCTTCTCTCACACGTTTTCTTTCTGCTCTTGAAGGCATCGCAAGTGTTAAGCCGGACATAAGTGTCTGTCTGCATACATTTAAGGTTTTGTTTTAATATGTATGTATTTGGATGGGGCGAAGGGCGCTCCTTGTTGAATAGAGAGTGAACACTACCACTAACACCACTAACAATCCTAAAAACTAATCACTCAACTAAATAGACTCGAGACAGAAGGTACCGTGGGCTAACTGTGCTTATAGTTTAGCCTCTTCAACTAAAACTGAACAGTAAAGAATGCTCTCCCGCATATTCCCCGGTTACTGGTCCAAGGGGGTCGGTGGTATGGAAGGACGCAAAGTACAAATTTTGGAAGTCCCAGGTCATTGCCACATACAAGAGTGACATCAGTCACACATTCCGGAGCTATTACGGTAGCCGCTGAGGACTCAGGTACCTGTCGGGCCAAGTGCGCAATTCCGATGCATAGATGGAGAACCCTTTTAGGAATTATAACTTGGTGCGCAATTCCGGTGCACCGCAAATTATCGATCTGGTTATTTTGGTCAGATAGTAACCAAGGGAACAACAATGTCGGACGGCAACAAACCCAGACAATGTTTTGGTTTGGGTTTGTCGCCGTCCGTATTCTTTCTGCGCAGAAATTTTGTCATCTGAGTTAGTCGCCTGACGCACCCGATGAATCGTTGTCTGTCTTTGTTGCCATCCGACTTTGTCGCCATTCAATTTTGCCATCGTTTCAAACTGAACATTATCATTGAGCTTTTTGTCCATTATCAAAATGATGGACAAATATTATACGAATGCTTGTTCTGGCCAATGTTATTTTTTTATTAAGAAATATAGTGAACTGAAATGTTTAATTAAAATTTAATGTTGCTTTTTTACTCTGTCTTTTAAAAGCTAAAAAATGTTGACGTTAAATTCTACAAAGTTGAAATGTTTACTTTGTCTACTCTGCGACTCAGGGAGATAGGAGGAAACGAACAGTCTTAAAACTACTCTCTTTATTGACTGGTTCTGGCAACTTGCCATTGCGACCTGGTCTTACAAGAAGTAACCGCTGCACATAAACTAACGCTTAGAGCGTATTTAGGTCAAAGCCTTTCTGGGCTAGAGTTGACCATTTAAGCGATAACGGTAACATAGGTAGTGAGATCAAAAAATGGCTCAATAAACAATGGAACCAAGTTCTTTAAAGTTAATATTATTTCATTCCAAAGCATTTGAAAAATTATTAGGCGTTTTTGGTGATCTACGGTAAAACAACACGATAAACATTGAACGGTTGAATCAGTTGATTTTCTCCATTTCGCTCAATTTAAGAAAAAAAATACCGTTTAACTTTATCGTACTGTTTTTACCGTGGATGGCAAAATCTCTCTATCCTCTTCCAAATAAACAACACCGTTAAATTCTGGTTTAAACTGTTCTGCTTTAAGGAGGAAGGTTTTTGCTACCTTAATTGACTTCTTAACGTACCAACACGAGCTTGGTTAATTAATTGAGGGAGGTCTTTCAGGAACAACATTTTACACTGTTTACGTACAAAATTGTTTATTTTTATTTTGTTGATCAGACACCGGGACAGTTTTAAGTTATCCTCTAAAGGATAAAACAATTACAAACAAAGGCGTAATAAAATAATTGCACTAGGCGTAATTAAAATCGCTATTTAGTTTTTAATTTAATGGAAGAGATTTAATATTCATTTTGTATTTTAAAGCCACTATCATTCTTAGTGTAATAAAACGATTTAGGTATATTGTGACGTTTAAAATCATTTTAACCAGAGATCAAT
Organism: Flexamia atlantica; assembly: GCA_035578135.1. Classification (NCBI taxonomy): domain Eukaryota; kingdom Metazoa; phylum Arthropoda; class Insecta; order Hemiptera; family Cicadellidae; genus Flexamia; species Flexamia atlantica. The sequence continues at coordinate 1,184,045 of JAQJVK010000033.1, forward strand.
AATCCTAAAGTTTAGGCTGCTGTGTATTTTGTTATTGATGATTTCAGAGAAGTAGGAAGAACCAAATAATCTGTCAAGGCTATTTCCTATTGTGAATCGTAATATCTTCAAAATACTGCATGACCATGGTGATCTTGAACCTTCCTGTAACATAAACATCATTGCCCCTACCCAGGTATCACAAACAAATAAACAAGCGCAAATCTAGGTCTCCTTGCCACTGTAACACCTGCCGTAAACGGTGAAGTGTGAGAAAAAGAGAGAGGGAGGGCTGAACCCATCGATGTAAAGAAATACAACTGCATAGCGCGCCTACCGTAAGGCTCGTGTATAATTTCCAAGCAAACACAGCTGTGCGTTGGGGTTGCAGCCGGACCGAATTGAAGGGGCGTTGGGGGAAAAAGCGCGAAACTGTATTGCTAATCGTATTGAAACCGCACGGATTCGGGAGCAGTTTTACGGGTTAAGCTTGCTATAATAGATATATTGCTATAACTATTAAGTAATTACAATTAATATTTAACTAGACAGTCAGTACAAGTTTGCTGGCAAAAGATGCGTTCCCCCAACGCCCCTGCAAAATCTTAAACGCAACCACTGCCCGCGGCTCGCGTTGCGGGCCCTGAGTTACCAATTCAGTGTACTTATTTACATCAATGGCTGAACCCTGGGGTACACCGCTGATACGAGAGAGAGAGAGAGAGAGAGAGAGAGAGAGAGAGAGAGAGAGAGAGAGAGAGAGAGAGAGAGAGAGAGAGAGAGAGAGAGAGAGAGAGAGAATGTATGTGTGTGTGTTGAACCCTGGGGTACACCATTGGTACGAGAGAGAGAGAGAGAGAGGGAGTATTGAACCGGGGGGTACACCGTCGGTGCGAGAGAGAGGAAGATATTGAACAGGTGTTGGGCAGATAGACCGAACGGGAACCGGACAATTGGCAAAGATTGGCCGAGCGGAGAAGGGACCCTTAATGAGCTACCTCTTGGCTAGGCGCTTTGGCCAAACTACCTGATATGGGGGAGGGGAAGAGAGAGAAGTAAGTTTCGTGGTGGGTGACACGATTCTTCCAGGAAGTGATGACAGGGCGGCGGAGGGGCATTTGCAGCCGGCTTCCAGCGGTCTTCGCAATGGCCCGAGATACAATCACTTGTCCACTCGCTCAGTGTAGACTACATTACTACCTAAATATTATCGTTATTGAAGATTGCTTGTCACTTTGGTTAAATCCTATCTTTGCTCAAAAGCAAGTTTTGTATTCCTTTTCATTAAGACTTCAGTTGGAATCCCTGCATTTATCATCAATAAAATGTAATTCTATAAAGTTTAAATACATAATTTATTTGCACTAATTTCATATTGATCTATTTGTCAGTAAATGTAAGGTCCATTTGTAAAATACTTACTATATTAGTTTTATTAAAAACCTCAATAAAATAATTTAAGATCAATTGATTGAAATTCCAGTTAAGGTTAATCCAATTCTCATTATTAATTCCTAGCCGACTTAAAAAAAATAGCGGCACATGCAATGTTTACCTCTTATTGAAGCTACTAAAGCTATTCATAAACACATGGAAAATAATCTCATTATAAAGTAAATAATTTATTTCCGTTGTTGATACCAACAAAAAGAATAGCTATGTTTTTTATGAAATGGAACATCGATTATAATTTATCATTATTATTTTTTATTTGCTTAAAGTAATAAAAAGCAAAACGGATATCAATAAAACACCAGACTTAACTTGAACATGAACGTTTAATTTACTTTATTAAGTGTAAGAAAAATGTACAGCAAATGAATAATGAAATATGCTATCTATCACACGGTATTTAGTCTTTCAATTTTTAATAACTGTAATCTTTTTACATCATAAATGTCAACAAACATATAATCAATGAATTCAAAACACTTAAAACAAACAAATAACTTAATCTCATGAAAAAAATTAAATCATATGGTCAGCTGTATAATTAATTAAAACATCCCTGTTGCAGCAGACCTACATCTCCAGCCAATTTGAATAAAACATATTATCAATCCTCATCATTGTAAACATACCATATATTAGCCTATGCTACATTTTCAGTCAGTTTAGACCAACACATCCCCCCCTCCACATGCTCATTCTTTCTTTATTGAATTTAAAAATAATTTGTATATTTTGATATAGTATATATACTTTCTGCAAAACCTTGGTCAATGAACTCTAACTATTCAAAATAAACACAAATAAAATATTTATCACCTGAAAATTTAATCATATGTTCAAAATTAATTGTATTAAAAGAATATCAAGGAAACTATACTTTTTGGAGGGAAAAATTAAAAAATAATATTGTACAGCGTACTGTGTTTAGCACATCCAATATCATCCAATATCTAAGCAACGGATTGACGTAGAGTAGTAATTCAAATAGCTAAATTGTTTTATTTGTTGAGCTGAATTCAATTTTGACAATTAAATTTAAAAATAATTAGTAAAAAGGTGTTAAGTCTTGAAAATAAATTTTATTTCGTCAAAAAACCTTCTTAGAGTAAACCAATCTTGCTGGTTTTTGAACTCGAAGTCATGAATGACGCTTTGTACGTTTGTCCCAAATGTTATCAATATCGGACCTTTTTTACAAAAGTTATCGCGCCTACGGACAGGTATATACAGGGTGTCCAATTTAACTGTGCCACCATTGCTATCTCAGAAACTATTGGATTTAAAGAAAACTTTAAATGAGGGACTTCACCTACTTTTTTAAGACATTAAAAAATATGAATTCCATTTTCTTCTAAATGGCCGCCATTTTCCAATATGGCGGAAAACTTTAATTTTCTTATGGAACACCATGTATTTTATGGCGTATTTGGATTCTACGTTTAATTTTAAGAACTTATTACTCTTCGACATTTTTTCCTAAACTCAATAGTTAAGTAGATATAAGCCGATAAAGTTTGATTTTTCCCCTTAAGAAAAACATTGCGTAATCCTCGGTAATCGGTATATCGATAATGGTTGGGTTGAATAAAAAATACCAAAGAACAAAAGTGCCAAAATTGTGATTTCAGTTAAGATTCAATCATACAAGTAGTTTTTAGTCAAGATTCACTCATGGAAATGAATCATTTTCAATAGTTTTATACTATAGTTCTGGACAGACTTACTGGCGAGTGGCGAAAATTGTAATCTCCCAAAATGTCTGCTAAATAAACACATGTTTTGGTCGAACTGTCAAAACTTTGTTTACATTTCACCTCATTTACACCACAAATATTCCCTGGAATATTTCACCGAGAGATTTCTTACGCAATTAAAATTTCTGGAAATATTTGCGCAATGCATCAGCTGGTCTTTTTTTGGCAAACTTTCATCTTAAATGATTTGTTTACATTTAAGAATGTGTTTCTACACTTTTGACATCGTACTTCATGAATTGTGTTGAGCTTGCAAGTATTTATCATTAGTTGCACTTGCGGTTGCAGCAAAATATTTTCTTGTGTAAAGTACCTTTACATAATCAAATGACCATGTGATTTATTATCAAAACATTGCAGATATTAAACACTAATTACGACAGCAGCGCACTCACTCACCCGCCAGTAAGGCTGTCCAGAGCTATACATAAGGATTGCATGGGATGGCACAGTTAAAATGGACACAATGCATTTTAAATGGGGAAAAATCTAACTGCTTCTATCTCCTTAACCATTGGGTTTAGGAAAAAATGTCAAAGAGTAATAAGTTCTTAAAATTAAGTGTAGAACTAAAATACAACATAAAATACAGGGTGTCCAATAAGAAAAATTTAAGTTGTCCGCCATATTGGAAAATGGCGGCCATTTAGAAGAAAATGGAATTCATATTAAAAAAAAAAACTAAACCGTGAAAACTAAACCGAAATATTTTCTGATTGAATCTCGACCAGGAGGCGATTACTAAAATACCTTTATCATGAGAATGAAATATATACCTTCATAGCAACCATGTAATAATAATACTACAGATAACACTATATACTGAATTAATAAGTAAACACTTTGAATTAATACCCCCTTTGCAACAGACTTGGGTACTCAGTTGATTTGAAATGATTAAACAAATGAGAAGCAGAGCCTCAAATTACGTAAAATCTATTTAAACCCCTAAATAGACCCTAAGATATTTCATTACATGGGAAAAGTTCGCTGTAGGAGGAACTCACTTATAAAAAGATTACTGCTCTAATCATTTTTTGCATGAAACAACAAATCGTCTGAAAAATGGTTATGGAACAAAAATATTAATTAAATCATACACGTAGAATCCAAATTGTAACGTGATGGGCATTTGTCGTGTGTTTTAAGTTTCAACACCATTACTATTTTCGAAAAGTACCTAGAGGAATGAAGCGCATACTCCTTTTGTCCAAGCATGTTTAAAGTATATGTGACGAAGAAACGGGTCATAGCCGATCGTACCAGTAGTACAAGTTCGCTTTCGCCTTTTACATTTGTTCGGCAACAGTGACCTCGAGCAAATCAGTGATTATTAGCCTGCTGGTGAGCATAACTCACCGAAATATATAAAGCCCAAAGTTCCCGTAACTTTTGAGAAAAACCGTTAGTCCAAAAGCCTTCAACCCCTATACTTGAATGAAAGGTCCCGGTAAGAAAATGCCAGGAAAACAATTGGTTTATTTCAGTAACATTGGGATGACGTACTGTGTTTACCACTTTCAATATCTCGGTAACTAATGGGCATAGAGCAGTGATTCAATATAAAATTTTTTTGTATTTTTGAGCTGTATCCAATAGCTGTAACAAAAATCGGATTACTTTTATTTTTGTATGTAAAAACTCGAAAACCCATTTTTGGGAGGGTTTATTTCCCTTTACCCCTCCTTTGGTGGTCCGATTGGGCTCGTTTACGAACTCGTCCGAGTGATTACCACTTTATACGTCGAATATATATAAATTCGAACGAATGGTGTTTTTTCTTAGCTTCTGGGGGCCCAAAAACGAAAATATATCCACTGCTCATCCCGAGCAGGCCCGAGCTGGTCTCGGGCTTAGGTCTTACCATGAGTACTACGGTAACAGTTTCTTCCCCATAGGGGAAATTCGCTAAAACTGTTTTCTTTGCATTTTTGGTTGATAGGAAACTGCAATGTAAATTTACCGTGCACATCTCATTAGTAATACAAGTCAATAAACAGCTAATTGCAAAAATACCCGGCTGTTTGTTTATTAGAGTTTAGGTTTAAAGAGTTGAGAATCGAAGTGGTTTATGCAACAATAAATATGCTATGTTAAAGTATATTACGTTGCTAACCCGTTAAATAATGTTTTACAAGGCAAACATGACAGTTGTCAGTATTTTCATGCAAGTGCGGTGAAACTTAATGTACGATTCTTTATATCATCCCACACAGACAAAACAACATATTTCTTTATCTTAAACTTAATTTCACATTAACCAGTATGTTTCTCAATTCTTCAAACCTAACCCATGATTAGCAAACATTTAATGTCAACGACCCTTGTTTAAAAAGAGTTGTTTAACGTGGTATTGTTGCAATCAGCTGTTTACTTCCATGTGAACGGTAAATTTACTAACACGCTCCTTATGTTTGGAGCTCATTTGCATAAAAAATACTCAGAGTTAAAGAAGCATAAGCCAGTATAAAAATATTGAATAAAACTGCAGTCATAAACAATTATTTAGCATTTTTTTAATCAGTGGTAATAATTACCCTATAAAAGAAAGAAAGTAATCTGCCACAAGAATATTATTTCCGGCATTTCAGTTGACGGATGTTCAGGTCATTCGCTTCATAGACAAACACATGTCAATCACAGAGCAGTTTCTTCTCATTGAGGAAATCCCAGGTGCGCGCAGTGACGAAAACCCCACCTCTAACATTCCACGTTGGCCCTGCTTAACGGGGTAAAAATATTTGTTGGTTTCCTGTCAAGGAGGATCGTTGCACATTTTTGCTGACCTTTCATGGTATAGTAAAAGAAATATTTAAAATAGTGAACAAAATTAAATCTATACTATTAATCAATTAGTTTAATGAAATAAATAATTTCCTGAAATTAACTTGAGATTCTACTTAACAGCATATAGATGTACATGATCCATGCTCAATCTATACAATAGAATATTATCATTTACTTTCATAAGTGCAGGCAGGAGACACTATTTATTTAACTTATGAATTAATATGTTATTATTGATAGTATTCAAGCCTTAACAAATCAGATGCTCCAGACTGTCATTGGTGGATTGATGTTTTAGCAGTCTCTAAAAGTAGAGTTTAATCAGAATTACAATCACAATCACAATATCACAAAATCACAATTGCTGTATTGTAAAACAAAATAACTGCGCAGGGTGGCATATATCAACAAAATAAATGTGTTTAAAAATAACACTTAAAAATACCCCCGCTGCAGCAGACTTGCATACTCAGCGAATTTCAATTGCCAAAAATATATTTCCATCCAAAATAGCGAGATATGACATATTTTTATAAAACTCCATAAGAATAACGTGGGGAATAAGTATGCAGGTTTTCTGCAACAGGTATGTTAAAACTTAATGGTTTTAATTCAATACTCAAGCCATATACCAAGTGTTATCAAGATATTTTAAAATATAATGAAGATATCGAATTTTTTATTTCCCATAAGGATGACATGGGGATTGAATATGCAGTTTGCTGCCACAAATTGAAATTTCGGGTATTACAGACTAAAATACATTAGATCTCACCCATATGAAGCCACAAACCAAGTTTTATTGAGATATGTTGTGGAATAAGCTAGATATAAAATTTTACTTATTTCCCACAAGTTAACATTGGGATAATATACTGGGTTTACCACTTTTAATATGTCAGTAGCCAATGGACATAGAGCAATGATTCAAAATACTATTTTTTTTGTTTTTGAGCTGAATTCAATAGTGCTAATCAAATTTCGATTATTTTTATTTTCCTATGTGAAAACCCAAAAAAGTCCATTTTTAGGGGGGTTTATACCCCTTTACCCCCCCTTCCGGTGGTCTGATCAGGCTGGTTTGAGAACTCGTCCAATTCATTACCACTTTACATGTCTGTACCAAATTTCATAAAGATCGGACTGTTTTTATGGCCGCTATCTTGCTAACAGTCATATTGATATATATTATATCTAAAAGTTCAAACAAATGGTATTTTTTTGCTTCTGGGGGCCCCAAAACAAAAAGTTATCACGACCTTGGGCCTCGCTATAGAGGAAATTCGTTAAAAATAATTTATTTATTTATTTTTACAGTGCCATGTTACAGCAAATGCCAAGTACAACATAGCATTAAATGTACACAATTTGGAGCATACATAAAAATTAATGGTCCGTTATCTGTTCATTCTTCATGTTACTTCACATTGAAAAAACATCTATAGGCCTAGAGTTTTTCATCATAGAGTGAATTTATATATTTCACTCTAAAAAAATAGCTTGTGATTGCAAACTATAAGTAAATATCATATGGCACCGGTCTGATTACTATTTAAACTCAGGAATCATGGTGTGCGTTGATTATTATTAAAATTTAATTTTATAGTTACCTATAAAAATACAATATATATAGTACTCCTTGTGATACAACCTTAGTGTTTAGTGACGGACAAAAAAAGACGGTGAAATGAGAAAAGATTTGAAGTTTTCAAAGTGCCTATTTGTGCTTTTGTTAACAGGAACAAGTTCATTTCAAAATAACTAGAGGACCCACGCTGCTCCGCAGCAGTAAATTTTGTTACTAAGACACAAAATCAACTCAAATCAAATAATTCTTCATTTACAAAATTAATGTTACATGCAATGGATCTTTACAACTTCAATGTGACTTGCCCGACATTTGCCTAAGTTGAAAAAAAGGTTCATATAGCTGGGCCCGGTTATGTTGGAATTTCAGAAAACCAATTAAACCACGATTATTACCAAGTTGGTAATAATTTGTTCCACGAAGGAAAACGTAGGAATTTCATAGGATATTCTGTACTTACGTTTCCGGGACAGCGACATGTCAGCCCGGTACATACGACTTTACAAACTAACTATATACCATGCTAAAATACCCTCGTTGCAGACCTGCATACTCAGCGAATTTCATATGCAAAAGAACATAGTTCAAGCCTACACAGCAAGATTTGACGTGTTTTTGTAAGCTCCATAAGATTAACATGGGGAATGAGTATACATCAGGTTAGCTGCCATGAAAATGGAAATATCGGGGATTTTAGACTATTATACATTAGATCTCATCTAGATGAAGACATAAACCAATTTTTATCAAGATGAATATGTTGAGAAATAAGCAAGAAAGAGAATTTGACTTATTACCCATAAGGTTAACATTGGGACAACGTACTGTGTTTACCACTTTCAATATCTCGGTAACCAATGGACATAGACCAGTGATTCAAAATCCTCAATTGTTCTTTTTTTTAGCTGAATTCAATGGTGCCAACACAAATTGGATAAATTTTGTTTTTCTATGTAAAAAATTCAAAAACCCACTTTTGGGGGGGGCTATCCCCCTTTTACCCCCCTTCCGGTGATCTGATCGGGCTGGTTCACGAATTCGTCCAATTGATTACCACTTTGCACATCTGTACCAAATTTCATTAATATCAGACCATAAACGGACTCAGAAGAAGAAAACCTAATTTATATATATAAAAGATTTGTGTTGTTCGGAATTCAGCAGAGTGCTCCAGGTACGTCAGATCATAATAGTCAATAGCTCAAATGAAAGCTGGTATTTCACTGAAGGTTCTTAGCATACAGAAGGTTCTAAAACATATAGAATTTCTTAATTAGAACTGGGGAAATATATCTTCAATTGAATTCATAATTCGGAAAATAATCAAATTTATGTTTTTTGGTCGAGTAATACAGTTGATAAATGAATGCGGATGCTTGATGGCAAATATGCGCGTGCATACCTTTAATTTAAGACCTTATTTATGAAAATCGGTCAAGTAGAAGAGCCGAACAGACTCGGAAAAGAAAAACAAAAAGTTTTTTGTGTTATTCGGAATTCAGCAGAGTGCTTCAGGTACGTCCGATCATAATAATCAATAGCTCAAATGAAAGCTGGTATTTCACTGAAGGTTCTTAGACTAAAACATACAGAATTACGTAATTAGAATTGGGGAAATATAATATCTTCAATTGAATTCAAAATTCGGGAAATAATCAAATTTATGTTTTTTGGTCGAGTAATACAGTTGATAAATTAATGCGGATGCTTGATGGCAAATCTGTGCATGCATACCTTTAATTTAAGACCTTATTTATGAAAATCGGTCGAGTAGAAGAGCCAAGCAGACTCGGAAAAGAAAAACAAAAATTTTTTTGTGTTGTTCGGAATTCAGCAGAGTGCTTCAGGTACGTCTGATCATAATAATCAATAGCTCAAATGAAAGCTGGTATTTCGCTGAAGGTTCTTAGACCAAAACATACAGAATTACATAATTAGAACTGGGGAAATATATCTTTATTTGAATTCAAAATCCGGGAAATAATCAAATTTATGTATTTTGGTCGAGTAATAGAGTAGATAAATAAATGCCGATGCCTGATGGCAAATCTGTGCGTGCATACCTTTAATTTAAGACCTCAATTATGAAAATCGGTTCAGTAGAAGGGCCAAACGAACTCGGAAAAGGAAAACCATATTTAACTCCCATAAGAAATGTACAGGGAGGAAATTGCTTTTGTGCATAACTCGAGTAATACGGCAGATAAATGAATGCGGTTGCTTGATGGCAAATCTGCACGTGCATACCTTTAATTTAAGACCTCAATTATGAAAATCGGTTGAGTAGAAGAGCCGAACGGACTCGGAAAAGAAATACCAAATTTTTTTAATATATAGATTTTTTTACTTAAATTATACGTTTTTAGCTACCTTCTAAGTATAATTATTTTGAAAAATACGTCTTAAAATTTAGTATTTAATTTATGTATTCTGTAAACCATCTAAGTTGTCTTTGTGCAGGCAAGGAAAAGATAACTTAAAAAGTTTATTGCCCCAACGTAAAATGTGCATTCATTAATTCGTTCCTTGATGTCCACCATGATAATTTAATATGGTTATTGCTCTAATGGGAACTACTTTACCAAAACAAGATATAAAAGAGCCAGCATTAGGATATGGTTGAAAAGTTAAGACCTCAGGTTATTATTGTGGACAGGAAGACCGCTAGGCTCATCTCGCCCCTCGCCTGTTCCTGGAAGTTGAAACCCCATCAGACTGACGCAACCCTCTCTCTCAACCCCTTTCTCCTCTCCCTTAGCCCCGGAAGCTTGGCCAATGTGCCTAGCCGGCGGATTTTTCGTAATGACGCCCCTTTCTACCTGAAAAGCTTTGGCCAGAAACCCTACACTCAGACCGAACCAGTCCAAGGCCGGAGTCAAACAAGACCCTACAGACAGAGGTCATTGTGATTGCGGTACGAAGTTATGTTTGCGGCTGTGTCCGTATAGAGGTGGGTTTTAGTAGAAGGTTATGCACCGAGGGTCCATACTAATACTTCAGTTGTCTCAAAGAAAATTTTCAGGAGCTCCCCCAGTTTTGATTATCATTTACAAAAATTGCCAATCATATTTAAAACTTGTACGAACCATTTTCTTCCATCTCACTAACACATATATTGTTATAATTTTTAATTTTAAGACTTTGGCTTTTCTTCAAAAGTGAAGTAATTTAATAAGCGATTGCCGAAAAGACATTCAGGAGCGCCAAAACCTGCTTTCTGATGGATAGAGATTATAAATGGAAAGTGGTTTACAAGCGCTGTATTTAAAGATGATTACGGTAAGTCGAATAACTTGGTCCAGTCCATCCACAAGACTGAAATTGATTTCAGCGTTAGGCCCACGGAGTCGGGCCACGTTTTATGATTTGGGCTGTACCACCAAGGTCCGTAACATTTTTGAAAGTTATTACGTGTGGTAATTAAGTAGTATAAAGAAACACGTTGGACTATATAGTAAATATGAGTGTAATTACTGTATGTAGTTTGTGTATATATAACATTTTATAATACTAATTTTGGACCCCAAAACCATTTTTGAGAACTTCTTGAAATAATCCGTTTTTTTATATTCATAAACATCATCAATAAGCTATACGTTCATTTTGATCATCCGAAAGCCAAAGAGAACATTCAGACATCCTAAATTTTAACTGAATGTAATAGCAAAGTATTTCAAACACAATTACCTACAAATATTATTTTCCCCCACCTGCTATGTTTTGACGATTTTTACTCCTTGTAGTGGGTGAGTAAAGTAATAATTTGTCTCCCAGCGGGAGTAAAGTGGTTGTTTTATCTCCCGGCGGGAGACAAAGTAAACCCATAAGAATAACATTGAAATCAATAATTCAAAAATTAGAGCGCCTTCAAATTTCCACGCCTATATGCAAATATGTAGCACCTCGATGCGTACATGCACTAACAGCTGATTTTGTGGCAGGAATAATCAAATAAGATAAACATTAACAACACAATCAGCTGTGAGAACGCCTAAGAACTAAGCATGTAAAAATTTTCCAACCATCAGCTGATCGCTGGTGCATACATGGTTGCTGGCGCTATTAGTAGAACGAAATAAAATGGATATTTTTATTACTTACTTAGTTAACAAAATTAGTTTTATGGTCAGGATATTTATTCCTGCAGGTGAGGGAAAAATATTGTGTGTATTTCGAGAGTAAAGCATATTGTCTCCCTCGTGCAAATTGTCGCCCTCGCAAGCTCGGGCGCCAACATTTCCAATCGTGAGACAATGTTGTACTTTACTCTCTTAACACACAAATAACTATTTTTCAACTAAATATTTACCTTATTTCATAATAATATTTTATTTATTATATCAAAAGAACCTCCAAAACCTTTTTTTATTTACCCTCTGTCTTTATTACAATTAACCTGGAAATAAGTGTGAAGTCCTTGGCATATGCAGTGACGCTTAGTGGGTGATCTGAGCGATTTTCCTTTTAAGGAGGAGGCGACCACATTAACCCGCTCTCTAGCGGCATAAAAGTGAAGTGTTTTACTGCATACTTCATCAACTTTATTACGATTTTTATTATTGCGTTATCATAGCTATTTGCACGTTGTATACCATACTTATAATTACTTTTTATCGCTCCACTTTCTTTAAGTTATCAAGGTCTTGAGGGTGTCTATTTTTTCAATTTTCATTTTAATTAGAACGTTTAAATTAGTGTTTGCTTTGCCATTGATTCAAAAGGAATTTCTAAGCCTCCATTTTTTTAGGAAAACAGTACTTTAATATTAGAAAAATTGATATTTTAAGTGTATTTCACTGTTTTTTATTAAATACTCTATAATTCCCATAATCGGATGAAATCGAACAATGCCTTTGTGTGAATATCACTTTTGCAGCCCATGTGGTTAACGCACGATCTACATTGACATAACAAGAGTCGAGCGCAATGTGAAAGTGACCCAATGTTGTGCTGGAAGGTTTGCCAGCCTGACAGGACAAAGTTGTGTTGTTGGTCACCCTGATGCCCGGGGGTTAGTGACGTCATCACGGGTGTTGGAAGACTTCCCAAGTTAGTACATGGTAAAAGAGTGACACTTTTTTATAGTGGAATCTGATTCCTGAAGATCATCAAGCTCCAAGTATTTCTAGGATTTGGATTTATTTATTGTTGGAAAATATCTGCGATTCACTGTTTTTTTTTTAATTCCTCTGTTGAAAAACAATGTTAGGGTTCTTTAGCGGATTGGCGTTGATTTAAGGCTTTTCGATGCTGTTCTAATGCACTGTTGTTGTTTGTTATGAATCAATCAATGGTAACTTCTTCAATCTGAGCACTCAATATTTCATAAATAAATTGTAAAAGTCTACCATTCACTTTTATTTCCAGAAGATGGAAAAGAAGATCTTTTCTACATATTTAAATTTGATAATAACATTAACTTGTATGCTTTGATATTTTCATTGACTCAAACATATTAGCCTGTGACTATCAAATATAATTTAATTGTCTTTAATTTTTACTTCGTAACCATAATTATATGAAACTAGGCAGAGCTTTAAATTATTGGGTCGGCATCATTGACTATTCCGCAGATGTTCCGTGCCAGACACGTCTGCCATTCTCAGGTGGACCTCGCTTATACCAAACAAGGAAAGCAATCTGCAAGGTTCAATGTCAGAACGGATGGGCTCATTGAGGTGACTTCTCCATTGATGAAAATTATTTATCACAGAAATAGGTCAATAATTAGCCTGGGATTGATGGTCTCATTTTTTGGTAATTTTGTGTCTTTGCTTGTTTTTTGTACTTATTTTCATGACAACAATGTCAATGGTGGCTATCAGTTGTACCCATGCCGCAGCCCTTATATGAAAGAATGCCCATTGCATGTTTATTGCACTATTACCAATAAATCAGACTCTAAGGCGAATAGCGATTCCGTAAGAACACGTCCTTTACCTCCTTCGTCTTGATTTGCTCAACAGTCTCCTTCACAAGAAGTCGCCGCATGCTTTCTTGCAGGTTTGTCCCATAACGATCAACTCTAACATTTTGTGCCCCTGTTACGAGTCGAGTCAGCTAACATGGCCTAGATTGTCTGTAAGTTCAGTGCTAAAATTAACACGTTAAGGGTGAACTGGGCTTCGTCATTTGAATCGATCTGTAATGCGTATCTGTTCCTCTTTTTCTTGATATTTTGGTTTCAATCTTTATAGGAAATGCCAGCAGTTTCAGTTCCTATAGATTCGCAAAATAATAATTTAATATTCAAAACTTGTGATCGCGATCTGCAAACATAAGTCGATAATGAGTCATGAGTGCCCGACTATTTCTATAAGCCCTGAAAAAAATAGTAATATGACATGTATTTTATTGTTATACAAGGAAATTTACTTCATTGGTTAGAAGTATTTTTTTAGGTATTTAAAAAATGGCAACTGCAGTCGACTGTCTAATTTTAATGCAACAAATTTGCATACCTAAATTTAACTTATTAAGCTTTTTCTCAATTGGGGTTGAAGGGTCACGTGGCCACAGCGCTATGAAGACAGTTTCCAAAAAGGTGAAAATAACTTCGGTGATGAAGTGAAAATAATTTTTGTCTTCGGTGTTTTTTTTTAGGTACATAGGTATTTTGGGTTAATTTGTCTTAGGTGTTTCTGAAGTTTTTTTATAATATTACCATGTTACTTTTTTGTGTTCCTTTTTTATACTTTCTCTCTTTTAGTTACAGAATCAGCACTCGACATGTTATGTTATAGAATCTCTTTATTGAATTAAAAAATCGTTTGACCTGATCTCACTAGGTGTTCCAGTGTCCAGCTGTATAGGCCAGGTGAAGTAACGTGGCCCAGCAGTGGGCTGGCGGAGGGCCATGCCATGTGGCTCGGCCTGCACAGGAAGCGACCCGAGCACCGTGGGCGGCGAGAATGTCAAATGTTGATTGTTGCAGAGTAATGACTATCTCTGCCGTGGGCCGGGCTCGCCTCTGACTCTTCCAAACACTTTCCATCTAGATCCACTTGGATTGCTAATGAATCACTGGTTATGTAACAATCCCTAACTCACTAGCGGTCCCTAACTCACTAGCAGTCCTTAACCTACTAACGATCCCCAACTCACCAACAATCCCTAACTCACTAACAGGGACGGTGGCGTGTCCTGTAATCCAGCTGCTTGGATGTCACGAATTGTGGACAGTTATGAGCGATGGCTTGTGGACGCGGTGTTCCTTAGTAGGATTAACGTTCGCTCTATTGAATACTAAGTTAATAGGACCGTCCTCATAATTAAACCAGTTGACCAGTTCGTAAAATTGTTAACCGGGGAAATTTTGGTTCGGATTCCACTTAAAAATGTAGGTCCCTTAGTTGCCATTGGCTGTTGGGCTATTAATTAACAGTCCTGTCTAAGAAACATATCGGCCTTAGTCAGTAACAACACTACAAGATCGCGCCATAATCCTCCTTCGTTCATCTGTCATTCATACTTGGCTTAAATTACCTACCTGGGTAGGTCGCCATTTCAAGCAAGGTAATGTAATGTAATCTTTAACTCAATAGTGCTAGTGGTAGAGTGAAATACTTGTGGATGGAATGGTCTCCTGACAATGGTAAGTGGTCTGGACCAGTGAACCAGAAAGCACATTCAGCTTTGTTGAATTAGACAGTTAATAGTAAGAACTCAACGGTTGGTTTACTTCGACCATTAAATGTTATTACAAACAAGGGAAAAAGTGAATCCTCAATCGATGTTACTTTTTGGTAGTGACTTTGTAGTCTACGTAGTAACAGAACATATTCCAGTCAACGATCTACATTTTCAATGAGCTTTGCCAAACTTTAATACGCAGTTGTTTATACGATAAAAAATCGCCCGATGTGTTTTAACACCGTTCAGGATGACTGAGGAGCGTTTGAATTGGCCTCAGAACATTGAATGGTTAGGAACAGGACAGTTAAAAACTATCTGTGGTATAAAAAACCTCCTCAAATTGTTTCAAAAAACAGAGGATACAGTTAGAGAAAATATTTCAAGTTTTTGCAGAAACCAACGAAATGTATGTCTAACTAGCTGCAATCCGTTCTCCTCCAGGGATAGATGTAAAATTAACAATTGTTGTGGGAACCAAGTTTGTAATAATATAATATGGTATCATTTGATTAACGTTGGAATCTTGGGCATCTTATGGGTAGAGGTCCTAGAAGATTTAAGAGCAGATAGAGAGTCAGGAGCAACAGCTGCTACCATAAGGAACAAACCAAGCAAACGTTTTCCTTAATCCCTTGTATTTTAGCCTTGGCGATCCACTCAGACTAAGTATCTGCTTAATTTAAATAGAAGATTCAAGATAATCTGAAAATTTCTCTGAAAACGTATACCTAAATTCTCAAAAGACGATTTGAAAACCAGCTGACATCCCATAAAAACCATCAAGACTGTTTGAAAAGACACTGCTGCTTCACTTGAGCCCACGACATAATCACCGCACGGCTTGGCTTGGGTGTGGAGGAAAGGCCCTCTTCATCAATTACAATTACAATCCGTATTGTCTGCCTTCATGTGCAGCACACTGCATCATCCTTGCAACCCACTGGCTACAACCTTCTCAATCCGTACAGTAATGACTGTATCTTAGGGCTTTGGTCTTTCGATAAAACCTTGGTGGGCTTCAATGATGTTTAAGAGTGGTTTGTGGTTTAAATCGTTCAGAATGATAGTGTGTGTCTATAGGCACTAGAGTATTCAAAAATATTTTGTAAGTAAACATAAATCCAAACTGATCGTTGTTCGTTGAGTCCGTTATTAAAATCCTAATATCCCACGAGTCTAAAATTGATTAAAGAAGCCCATAACACAAGTTTATTCAGAATGCAAAATCACATTTTATTACTACCAGTTTTATTAGTTTTATCATCACACACTTCCGATAAGTCACTAGTCATATTAATGACAAACTGAATTAGCCTACAAAGTTGCTGGCTTCTGGAAGTAGAGTTACTACGAAATCGAGAGGAAGATCATGTTGATCAGCATCTTGAAATACCTCTTTTGAAGCTTAAGAACGACTATCCCCCAGAACCGTAGAATAAATATGCCAATAAGCCAAAATAAGGGTAAAAAATACTCTAAAAGTAATTTCTAAGAATCATGTTAAATGACAGGCCTCAATAACGACCATTTCTCTGTTCATAAAGTACGGATGAAAATGTTCAAAACTCCATCTGTTGAAATGGCCTCGATTCCAACTCCCCAAGACCGATATTATCCACTCAGTCTGTATTAGGTAAGATGGCCTTATAAGGTGAAAGAGTTTACCTGTAATCGAAGTTGAGGTTCAAATTGACCAACTTTAGAGGACATGCGGCGGTGACAGAGAAATGAAGAAACAAGACAATGAAGGAGTAAACAATCCAGTTCAGTCAAGGTTAAGACCATTCGTGATGACGCATAACCGCAAACCAAACCAGCAAAACAGTTCTGTAACCGTAAACATTCCTGACCCAGACCTAGAGAGATAATTCCGGAAGTGCTTCCGGTGGTTAGTGACGCTGATTACGTTGTTACCTTTCACGACTGTTAAATTTAACAACTATGCGGTTTATCGAAGTAAACGGTTTGAATTGAGGGTTTTATGAGTTCCAGAAAACACTACGCATAATAAAGTTTAGTACAATTATGTTCAGTAAAATGGAGAAAAATTATGGTTATTATAGAAAACGTGGCTGGAGTTACCTTAGCAATACTTACAACAGTCACTAGCAATAATCCGAACATTAGACTTGACCTTCTACTCCGTACCGTGCACCCAGCTGTAGAAATCTTACCGAAAGGAAAGTGGTGTTGTTTTTTCTACGTTTTTTGCGTTCATTAACTGTAACGCAGGTACGTAACATCGCTTCAAATGAAATTTTAACTCTACTTCCTTGCATTATCTTCAATTTACATTAGCTTTCCTTTATTTTCACTTTTAAGAAAAGTGCATCATTACAGACTGCTTTGATGAGTCATCAAAAACATATATCTTATACATTAAAATTTTTTTCACAACTGTTGTTGCGTCTTATGTATCTTGAAAAAGTCTTCTCATGGCCATTTCGTTGGGTTTGCTCTTTGGTGCCAGCCGGGAATCAAATACGAAGTTCGTCCTATTCAGGCGAAATTGTACTTGACCTAACTTGACGACAAGGGACAGGTTGGATGTATCCTTTAACTACGATCAATGGTGGTTCACGCTGACATGGAGTAACCGCAAGTAGAAACCACGACCTTGCCATTTCAACCAGTGTGATCTGGTTACTCTATGTCTCGGTCCGGCTATTTCTTACTCTATGCCGCGGGCCACCTATTCGCCACAATGACTCGACCTGTTCTCTTCATATCTAATGATTTCAAGGTGTTTATACTCTATGGATTTCGGCTTTCTCCCGCCAAAGGCCGTTGAGTTTTTGTTTCGAAATGGAACACTATATGTTTCGCAACGTGTTCGAACTTATTGGATTGAAATTGAATTGTGGAAGTACAATTTGTATCGGAATTATTGGATTGTATTGTTTGAACATTTGGAATATACGGGACTTATTAGATACTTCATCCATCATTCACTCCAGGTAGATGTATTTATTTATTCGATCCTCCTCTTGTCCTCCTCATTTCGATTGGCTATAACCCTACTTTTTAGGTTAAGTTTGTTTTATTTATGAGATAATACATTATTGTTTTGTAAAAGTGGTTAATTTTTATATGACGATGCCAATTGTAGTGTAATGTATTTAAAGGCAAATTAATATTTGAATCTTTGATAATTATTTTTTGGGTACCGTCTAGTTCATTAACTTTTTTAAAGATTTGAATGGAGTGTTATTGCAACAGGATCTAGATGCCTTAGAATATCAGAATTTAAATAAATAGCTCACACCGATATAATAAGCCACTCTCTGAAACCAACGAGAAAACAAAATCATACTTCATTCCATTTTTTTCTTAATATAGAAAAAAAATTCCTCTTCTCCTCTCTCCAACCAGCTGTTGGCAAAATAATAGCGCACCTAAGATCCAGGCGATAGTATTAGCCTGCAGGTAATTATGTCTGCAAACACAGGGTCTAGGTGAAGGGAAGATGGTTGGTCGAGAGGAAGATGATATAGAGCGACCACGACCTTCACCGGACAGTCACGAGGTGAAGTGGCGAGGGAAGTCAGCTCATCAGGATGTAAGACAAAGTTTTCAAAATTGAAGACCAGCAAGTAAGTTAAATCGGGATCAATTTGAATGCGAGTGCTTGTTAGCCTTAGTAAAACTCGTTAAGTTAGTTTAAAGTGGAGGGAAATCAAAAGCGAAAATGGAGTCACACTAATAAGAAATTACTCCAAGAAATTGCTCCAATCAGAGCAAAGTAAAAATCACGACTAATCAATTAGTCGGCTTATTTTTGTTAATCAGTTAAGGCAAGTGTCCTTAATAACAATAATACTAACAAAATTACTGGATGAAAAAAACGACTTGTGAATTTTCGAAATGATTGACCGCCTGGCAATCAAAAAGAAATTTTCGAATAGGTTAAAAATTACTATGTGAGTAAAAGAAACTCCTAGTAACTTATACTGTTTTATGACTTGAATTAGCTCAATATATTTTATAAGTGCTATATTTTAACTAATCATATTTATCTTTTTTCTCACTAGTAGGATCTTGAAAAGAATCTTTGAAGAATTATTTGTCTTCACCTCTATTTTCTTTACTTCTTCTGGTCTTCGTAGAATTCGAGTGTTCAACTCAGTAACCTCTAAATGTTCACATAACTAAACAATTATCGTGAGGTTAAAACGGATTTTTGACCGCAACAAACTAAAGTACGAAGATTTCGTAGTATGGAAGAGCACAGATCTTCCAAGAAGAACATAATAACAATGTAGACATTCAGCCAACCATACATGGAACAGTCAGTGGGATGACGTTGAAGATCTGATCTTACTAGTCATTGACCATTGTAGTGCGCTTGCGCCTCTCTACCTTGCATCAGAATGACGTCATGCTAAAAAATGGGGTCAGTCCATCTTCTTGCATATCGACCAATAAATTACATATACAATCTTTTATCGCCTATTGATATTCGATATTGTAATGTTTCTGATTAACTGAAAAAAACTTATTTTGGTTCTTAAATACATTTTAAATAAGCTGGGGAGATATTTTTTAGAGAAAATAAGCCGGAAAAGTAAACTCTAGAACAACGTGTTTATTTGTCTTCAATAAAAATAAGCTTGAATTAAAGGTTTTAATCCACTCCGAATTTGCTACTTTTGAAACACTGAATTCAGCCATCAAGGCTGATTAAATTATTATTTTAGCTAATAAAAGTTCTTCATACTCAGAGAATTTGTCACATACTACGATTACAACCGAAATCCTTTTCTCAAAATTCTTTCATATGCAGTGATTGAAGAGATTAGTCAAATCACTAAGCAATACGTTTTAGAGAAGACCCTTTTAAGAAAAATCTTTTAAATCGCCGGAATTTAAATAATTGATCGTTTTTATGTCAATAGCTTTTCTTTTAAGGACATTTTATTTTTGGTACGGATCACGTTCTAGTACCTGTTCCGAACACGTGTACCGTTCCCCAAACCGTGACATATCCTGTAACAGGTTCCCAGCACAGATGAAACCCGAACCCAAAGACGCGACCTTGATATCGTTCCCGTTACATAATCTGAAGGACGTCTCACAGACACAACCTAGAAATCAGCTGATTGAGATTTTCAAATCAGCTGTTTCGGCTGTCGCCCTTGCCACCGGCCGTAGAGTAATGTTTATTACTCTATGGATTTAAATTAGAGCGCTGCATGTGTTCGGAAATGTCAAGTACGCCTTGTGGAACGCGTATTCATTAAAGGGCGTGCAGGGTGTCATTATGTTTTTGTGTGTTTAAAATTTAACGAGCAGTGCTATATCAATGATTACAGCTCTTTGATAAGTGGTCTGTTCCATTTATGACGTATGATTTTATGTCAGATATAATTGCAAAGTTTAATTTTATTTTGCTCTTTATGTCAGAAATACTTTAAACATTGCAGAATTGTTCCTAGACCTGTATCATATAAATGATTGGACTAATTTTTAGAGCACATCCGATTTTTTTGTCATAATGTAGATAACATTATAAACTAATTCAGGTATAAGTTGAGCCTACATATGCAATAGGGATCCAACCCACAAATATTAAAATGTTGTGTTTTTGTAACTTTCAAATAAAAGAAACATTGATTTATTTTATGCAAAAAAGATCTGACCAAAATTAGCTTATTTAAGCAGTAAAATCTTGCTTGGAACCAACCCACATATCTGTAAAGATACTTTCAGATTTAGCAATAAGGATCCAATGGCTTGTTCTATGAGAGATTACCTAGTTATTACTTACAATTACAAGAACAAGAGTAAATTACAAATAACTAGTGAATGACATAAGAAGATTATTGAGTTTGTTTGTAACTTTTTTTTTGTATTTGTAGCTTGTTTCTTGTTTTTTGGTTTCAGTTGACTGGATCTTGTTTGCAAAATCAACTGAAAAATGACACAACACAACACCTGAGGCTTGGACCCTCTAAACAATGTATACATTGCCCTAAACGTCTTTATTCAAAAAGGATCCAAGCCACAAAACAATTAATAACAAAGGAAATATATGGACTATGACATTAAACCTATCATTTATAAACAGAGGAGAGTCACTTTTATACATACAAAGCAAATTTATAACGTTAAAATTAGACAGGAATTAATAATGAAGTAGAAAATTTAACCTTGTTTTTCTCAGTTTGCTATGCAGTGGTTTGGATCCCTATTGCATATGTAGGCTCAGTTCAAAGTACAAAAACCATTCCCACTGCTACATTTTTCCAATACATATTATTTTGAAATCACTTGTTGAACGATCGAGATAAATTAGCTGAAGGTTGGTTCCTTTATTTCAAGATTGATTTTGCAACTCGTCGATTGCTTTACTGAGACGGAATGGCAATTAATCAAATATCTTATACCTGAATGATTAATCAAAACTAAATCTGATAATTGATTGTATGCAGCCTGTCTCCACCTACACAGAGCATTAGAAAGGTTTACAATACGATCGGGAAGTGGATGGATGGAGTTATCTTTCAAACTCAGATTTTAAGATTGGGGTTAAAGAAAGACATCAATTAATTAATTTTCACTTTGTTCCAATTATTACATTTCTTTGCCAACTATAATAGTTGTCGTAAATGATGATGTTGGAAGAACTGAACAAAAATCACGAAGTAAAAGCCTGATCTTTTGCAATTTATTTTAACTTTTACGTAGTCATCAATTCGTTTTTAGAGGTAAACCACAAATCATACAGCTTAATGAGTAATACTACAAAACTACTTATGTTTTAATTTTTTGTTTGGAAAATGTTTATCCTGGTTAAGCAAGCATAACAACCTTTGCTTCTATGAACTAAATCCGTTATCAAGAATCGAGTCAGTCTATAATTTCTTGAACTCCCGCAAGATTTGCAATAGGATTAGAAATGAAACTTCCTATTGCAAATATCTGGGAAATATCTCCTCTTCGTAATTCGTTCAATGGCTCATTATTGCCGCAATACTGGTTCGATCAAAGTGCAACACTGACACGTAAGCATTGTTTGAGTATCATAGATTATAATGTTCAAGACTTTTTAAACTCACTTCAAGCACACTCAGCTTAATCACTTTCATACATAAATGGATGATAAACAGGTAAATAAGACTTAGCACGAAGAATTTTACGGTTTCTTCAAGGAAACTTTTCCGTTCGCTTCAAATGTCAGTAACTTTTTTAAATTGCAAAACACCTGTCCCCAGAAACCAGAAACTCTCTAACATATATTTCGTTGCTCTACGACGGCCTAAACATTCACTCCTCTAACCGCAACGTCTATTAGTTACACCCAAGACTAATGTCCTTCTAATGTTCCTTCTAAAGAAGAAATCTTGAAATATTTCAGGATATTTTTCATCTAAGTGAAAGTGCTGTCGTAATTTATCTTTGTTGAAACTGAAGAAAACACCCTTTTTAAAATGGTTTTTTGATCAAAATAAACTAACTACGGTTAACTAGGTTAACTAGGAACAACGCTATCATGTAATCCACCCTACTACGATAAAGTTACATTTATACTATCCTTAAATAACTACCACGATGAGGTTTGAGTCTTAGAAAAATTATTGATTTTAATGGACTTGTTTTACGAGTGAGTACCTCGACTTTATCACTCTAAAACCGAACCCTGGGCTTTTTAGGAAATGCATGACACATTCATGTTAATGTAATTTAAACGAAGTATACAATCCCTCAGCTAGGAGAGCTTGGTGAAGTGGCGTTGACACTTTGGGGGAGGGGTCAGAGGATATATCTACCAAAGAACTACTTCCAAAAAATTCTGACGAGCCAGGATCTTTCTTGAAGCGATATTAACCCGTTTCGATCGAGGTATAGTCCAGGCAACGAGTGCTCAAAAACAGGTATAGAGGGAATTGCATGGAACAATTTTTGACTTTGTAGCTTAGTTTGGACTAGTTAGGAGGTGAACACATCAAAAGTACCCGTCCGTAGCCCTTGAGCAGGGGGAGGGAGAGGGGTCTAAAGGTACAATTTTTTGGTTTTTCCTAAATTAGGAAAATCTTGAAAACTATCAACTTTTACGAGGTACAGTCAAAAAGTTCCCGGAATGAATTTTTGTAGACATTTAGCGCGATCGCCAGAAGGAAATTCAACTTGCATTAGTTGGTACGACTCCTGGGGAGGGCATATCGGTAGTGGGGGTATAGCTAACTTTCCGTAGTGCAGCACTGGAAAGCCCTTTTCGCAAGTCTACATTGTCGAATTTTGAAAAATGGTATTTCATGACCAGCGCGCGAACATTAAGTTCTGTATTTAACCTAAAAATCACATAATGAGACTCTTGAGTTGTTAATTCAAGCTAATGTAAAGAGGCGATGAAGAAAAGTCAAGTTTAGGAGTGTCACAAACGGTTCCGTGAAGGCCGTGAAAGCATTGAGGATGACCTTCGTAGTGGACGACCTTCAAACATCAGTTAATGACGAAAACATTGAGCGAGTACGACAAGTTGTACATGAAACTCGGAAATTAACAATCGATGAAATTGCATTTCAGGTAAATTTATCACATGGAAGTGTTTCTTTATGATCATTTGAACATGCATCGAATTTGTTCACATAACAAAGAAATCCGACATTTTGGACATGCAGGTACACAAAAAGCGCTTTCCAATGCTGCACTACGGCAAGTCAGCTATACCCACATTACCGATATGCCCTCCCCAGGAGTCGTACCAACTACTGCAAGGCGAATTTCCCGCTGGCGATCGCGCTAAAAGTCTACAAAAATTCATTCTGGGAACTTTTTGACTGTACCTCGTAGTATACCCTCTTAAAATTTAAAATTAAATTCTCTCTAAGAAAATTATATAATATGTCTACTTTGGTCCAACCGTTTACAAGGTAAGCATTAATTTTATTAATATTTAAAAAATATATATATCCCTTCTATAAGAAATACATGTAAATTTGTGGGTAACATACATGCCCAATGGGGCAACGGTTTTTCCACTTAAAGGAAAATGAATAGCATTCAGGAAATATTGACAATTGTAGTAGGACTGGTACTAGGACTAGTAGGACTAGTAGTTCATTGTTAACAACCTTCATGTAGATACGTGGTACACGAGATCTTTTCTGGGCAAATATCGTCCACCAACATGACACGTGAAATGTATTCTCTGTGCACCGCTATCAACAGTTTTACTCAACAACGTACCTTACAATTAAACCTTCGTGTAGCCAAGCTCGGTCCCCTCTGCTCTGTGGTGTCGGCTCATCCACTCACTTTCCTGTTGCCAAGCTCACTCCCCTGTGCCCTGTTACGTGCGGGTCACCCGCCCACATTGTACACTTTCGCGCACGCGCCGTTCTGTTTATTGTCCCTGTATTTGAATGTGAATGGACGGGCGCGTGGCCGACAGTACAGTACGGATCGGATGACGTGGCCTCCGTCGCCCGTCAAACTAATGTTGATTTTAGAATTATGGAGGGTTTGGGCCACGTTATGTGACTCGACCTGTTGCTGTATAGGTGGCGGCAAGTGACGTGACCCAGACCGTTCGTAAGTCCAATGCTAAAACTAACAGACTAAAGGGCGCGCTGAGCCACACCATTTGACGTAGCCTGTAGAAGGTTGTGTCATTGCACTCGAAGCAGGGAATCATACTAGTGATGCGTGGTTATAGCTAAGTTTACACTAGCATCTAAATGTGTCGTCACTAGAACGCGTCAGATTTAGTGTCATGACAGTAGAGAGTTAGGATCTTTTCCGTTATACGTATACCACTGTTTCAGGTTTGTTTTTCAAGCTTGATTTTGGTAACATATCAACCATCATTAACAACCGGATTCCATCAATTCTATCATCAACCATCTATCATCAAATCATAAATATAGTGTCCCGGTTGCACCGGGCACTTGACAACTCCAACGCCGCCGCCGCAGCGGCCAGACGGAGGCACCAATAGGTACAGGGTACAAGGTAGGTGGTAAGTTTGGTTAGGATAGGTTAGGTTAGGTTAGGTATGTAACCTAACCTAACCTAACCTAATCTAACGTAACTTAACCTAACCTAACCTAAGAAACTGGAAGTGGGACCGCTAGACGGGCAGACGCGGCTTCTCGTGTCTCGACAGAGATAACGGTAGATAAGATAACGAAACCGCAGGTAAAATATTCTTTCAAGGAATTTCCACTTTAAAACGATTAATAACAATTATTTGACCTAGTTTATGGTGCTTTGTCAAATATCAAGCGTGAAGGGTAAATTTGGAATGGTGGTATACGTATAACGGAAAAGATCCGAGAGTTACACACAAAACGAATTTTATTGGTTCGTCACTGTTAGTGGCCTTCTTTGCCTATATTGTGTTGCACTTCTCCCATGGTGGCCTAACCTTACTCGCCTCACTCGATAGTTTTACAAGTCCTGCACGTAAATACAATGTAATGTAAAGATGAAAATAAAAAATATTTATGTTCTGTTCATCTACACACTAATCAATACATTTCAATCACATTCTACTTAACCCAGAAAATAAACACTGTGTTCTTTAAACACTCAGTTTTTGACAAACGACAAAAACAAACGGTTTCCTGGAGCAAAATGGCTGAACTAGAACTGTCTGCTGGCGATTAAAATGTCAATTCAGTAGCTTGTGGCGACACAAATATATGTAGAAACAAATATTTGTGTCGTCATAATAAATGTCATGTTTTGTACTTTCACACAAAAAGTGTCGCGTCATTTGAGGTTTACACGTGACATTTTTCGCGCCACTTACAAGCCAATAAAAGTGACGACACATTTAGATGCTAGTGTAAACTAGGCTTATGAGACGTTAAAATCTCGATTTTTGATTTTTGGGACCTTTCGAAACATTTCGATTACCTCGACCTCTTACAATCAATTTTATTTAACCAAGATGTTGAACAAGCCTTTGTCCCAACGAAGTTTTCTTTCTGAGTTATTTTTGGGGAAGTTGTGAACTTTTTACGGTGATGTATTGAACGATCCCAGCTAACGAATGCAGCAACTGAAAGGAACATTTCGATTGTAAAAGCCTCGCTAAGCAATCAAAACAATCTATAAGCAGAACCTCTAGATAATGATCCTTTTGATTGTTTCAACCTCTTGCAATAGCGTAAATACCCGGGCAGGGCACAGGCAGGGGAGGAGTAGGATGGGCTGTCTAAAGCCCCTATGGTCCTATGGTGAATATTTGGTGAGTATGTGAGAAGTTTATAAAGGATTAGCTGTTACCTACGGACTCACCCACAATTAAAATTGTAATAAGATACTAGCCAGTAAAAACGTCATGCTATTATAAAATGTTTCTAGAGAACCGGACTCGTATTAAGTCATTTTGTGGGGAGCCTCTAAAACATACGCCTACAATTTTTAGTTCGGATTACTTAAGAACGTTAAAATAGATATAAATTAAAAAATCACTATTGTTCTAATGACGTTTGGTTGTATGTTTAATTGTTTGATTCCAAAAACTATCTGAAAACGCATCTTATAGGTTTCAAATGTTGGGGAGATTTCACTTTTTACAAAACGTACTCTACTGTGGTAAAATATATCATGTTAAAAAAAATCATGCAAAACTTATAGGAAATTTATGGGTTGCCTTATTTGTGGGTTTTAAGTGTTGATGCCGTTTAAAACTTAAACATTAACATAAAATTCAAATAGCATTAAAGCAACTGTTCTTAGCGGATGCCTTGGGCCCTACAGAATCGCCCGTGAACTTTTTCAAGGTTCAAGGTGATTAGTTTGGGCTATGCAATTATATAATGAAAGGAGTTTGATTAATACTCATTATTAATGATCATTAAGGTCTTAACACCTTTGAACGTATTTAATAGATGAAGTTTTGCATTTTATTTGTATCCTTGCAATACTTTTAGGCATGCAAGACATTTTTTTTTAATATTAAGTTCTGAATAATGAAAATTAGTGCATATTTGAATTTTATTACGTATTTTTTTAGATTTTCCAGATCAAATGTTTTTAAATCATCCTTAGAACGCGTCTAGCCTATGAAGAATTTTTGCACCAGGTTTCATGATCCATAGCCTTATAGTTTTTGAGAATCTGTGGTCAAACAGTCAACCGTTTTCGCCATTTTATTCAGATATTAAAACATGTTGTCCACTATTTACTGTAACCAGTTTCTTTAGGTAAGAAACTTATAAATTCAAGTGAAACACCTATTAAAAATTATAGGTTTATAGAGAATGCTTATTAAATTAGTTAGAGTTTTTTGGCAACAATTTATCAGTTAAACTCATGCGGTAGATCAGTTGAGTTAGGCACTACTTCTTCGCATAACCAAAAACAACATCATTAAAAAAAACTCAAATGCAGTATAGTCCAGGCAACGAATGCTCAAAAAAATGTATAGAGGGAAATGCATGGAACACAATTTTTAAATTTCAGCTTTGTTTGGACTAGTAAGGAGGTGAACATATCAAAAGTTCCCGTCCGTAGCCCTTAAGCGGGGGGGAGGGGGTCTGTAGGTACCACTTTTAGGTTTTTCCTAAATATATCCTAGATATTTAGGAAAATATCTCAAAAACCATCAACTTTTAACATTCCTTGTCGAAAGTAAATTAAATTTCCTGTAAGAAAAGTAAGTAATATGTCTATTTTGGTCCAACTGTTTACAAGATAAGCACTAATTTCATTAATATTTTAACAAATACCCCTTCATAAGAAATGCATACAAATTTGTGTGTGTATTTCCCGAGACCCCCTTTTGTCTCCTTCCGCAGTTTAAAAATTTACAATATTGATACACTAATTTATGCTAATAATTTAATGCAAGAGGATTTGTGTATATCAAAGTAAAACAAATTGAAAAATATATGATGTATTGATGAATTCCTAAAGGAGGTTGGTCACCATTTAAGAAAATTATTCACATACTCCGCTCCCAGTCCCTTGGAGAGGGATTTTGATATTGAAAAGTCACATAGTAAAATTAATTTAATTGTTTACTTATACGTACACGGTCACTATACAAGGTATCTCCGGTCGTGGTCAGAGGAAGAGTTTTGATATTAAAAGTTACAA
The DNA here is from genome assembly GCA_035578135.1 of Flexamia atlantica. Classification (NCBI taxonomy): domain Eukaryota; kingdom Metazoa; phylum Arthropoda; class Insecta; order Hemiptera; family Cicadellidae; genus Flexamia; species Flexamia atlantica. The sequence goes on from JAQJVK010000033.1 coordinate 1,212,293, forward strand.
GACAAAATTAATTTAACAGTTTACAAACACTCAGGTAGCGTAATCATAGCTATCAGCAGTGAACTCTGTTGGAGAACACATGAACTACGCCCTCTTCAAATCCTGGCAGACACGAAAATTGGTAAAATAAGGGCAAATGTTACATGGATGACACTTTTTACAGTGGCAATAGAAAGTTTCCTACATTGATAGTCAATGATCTTATTGACTGGAGATTCAGGTTAATCAGTCATAGCTAAGGAATCGGTTTTAACAAATCATCTAATAAAAATCGTAAATTTCTCCAAAAATCGTCTAGTAAAAATCGTAAATTTCTCCTAAAAGTTGAACAAACTTTTAAGCCACTGAGTACAACGAATAAACCGACTCACAAACGCATTCGCAGACGAGAAAGGTGAATAATTAAAGAATTGCGAGTAATGAAAAGTAAAGTTCTCGCAGGAGTGTGGCGCGGAGGGCGAGGGTATGTAGGGGCGGGCGGGCACCTCAGTCAGGGGACCGGTGGCTCTAGCCGACTCCAGGGTCTGACAGGAGAGCACATTTTCGCCCCGAGCAGAGCATATTCATGACGTCATCGTCCAAAGTCGATATGTCGATATTTTATCGTTTGTGGCCAACCAACCGATATGAGTTATCGAGAACGGAATTATCGAGAACTGAATCTGTGAATGTCCTGTGAAATACACAAGTACTCGCTCAATAAATGGATTTTACTTAATTCTACCCAAACTTAATCTAACTTATTTATAAACAAAAGAAACTATTAAGGTGTTTTTAAGGTTTTTTTTAATATGTTAGCCTAATTCATTTTAACATTGACTTAAACTTTTAACTTACCCAGCATTAGTAAGTTATTCCCCCCTAATTTATTTTTTTATCCTAACTTGAAATTTCTATCGGCCTAGTTATTTAATGTTAATGTAGAGCTACAAAGAAGGTCGTTTTGGATACTGATAACAAAATTAGTCCGATTGTCCTTTCAGAGCAAAGTTATTTTTTTTTTAATTGTAAATAACTCATCAAGTGAATGTAAAACTTGTTTAGTGTTTTGCAACTTGTTTAGTGTTTTTTGTTTTGGCTGTGATGTCTAAAATTTTAAAATTCAGCTTAATAAAATGATCAGTAAAATTTTTAAATAATTGATCAGTTAACTAGGCGATTCCTAATTACTGCTTTGTCACCAAGCCTAACCTAAATCTGACAATTCTGTTCGAGATTCCTGCTCTATCACGACTCGCCTCCGCCTCATGCCCTGGATGGTCTGTAAGGCGACTTGGAACATCGGTAAAATGTACAGTAGGCTAATGTCACACTTTAGGCTTAGGCCTAAACCTACAGTGCCAGGATATGTTTGTTCATGAAGATAGTAAGCCTAAATATTATGTTATTCAAATGAGCCTGTTGTATAAAGCACATTAAGGAGCATAGGCTAGTTTCTGGTTTTGTTATGCGGAGTTTATTTAAGAAATGGGGTTGGTCTCAAATCTGACACCTCCAGAGAATACGATTGCGTATTCTTTTAACTTAGGCTATGGAAAATAACTTTAGTATTTGGTACTTATTTACACTGTTTTGCAACAAAATTTGCAGGATTTGATGAACCTCGGATTCTGAGATGATCCATGAGCTATCCACTATACAACCCATTAGAAACCACTGTTTTGGGCTACAAATTGTAAAATTCTTTTATTATGACGCTTAAGTTACTGTCGAAATAACAATTACTGTAACAAACAGCAATAAAAATTATCGTCAGTAACATTTAACGATTCCATTTCGATTGATTAAGTCTCCCACAGTGCAAATGGGCAATACCCCATGCACGACACATAGCATAACATCATAGGTGCAGTTTTAATTAATTACTGGACTAAAAGGAAAGGTCGATTGACAATGGCGTTGGTGTTGGCGAATGTTTGACCGTTTCGATAGCTGTATCATCTACGATTTTAGAGTTTACCGAGTGAATCACAATCGGCACTATCGAACGTTCGTTTTGTCTGCAGAATGACGTCACGAATATGCTCTGCTCGGGGTGAAATTGTGCTCTCCAGTCTGACACGGTCGGGGGCGCCCTCTGCCGGCTACCTTCGACTCAGAACCGGCATTAGTTCCCCTTTTGCACACATTTTCAAAGAGGCCCATCAAAAGCTTTTTCCTTTCTCCCCCCTATACAATGTATATGGAGAGAGTATTGTTTTCGTCAAAATTTTCGAATTCGAGTTGTTAGTGGATATATTTGTTTTAGTGCTCCCTTAATCCAAAAAAGTGGTTTTTGGCGTGGTGTCTGTCTGTCTGTATGTGTGGATGTGTGTGTGTGTGTGTGTGTGTGTGTGTGTGTGTGTGTGTGTGTGTGTGTGTGTGTGTGTGTGTGTGTGTGTGTGTGTGTGTGTGTGTGTGTGTGGATGTAAACAAAGCTAGAGACGACACCAGTGGACCGATTTTAATGAAATTTGGCATGTAGATATAAAGCCGTGGTATCTCCAGGCGTATTTTACATTTTTTTGAATTTTTGATTTTTAAGGGTATTTACCCCATAAAAACCCATAAAAATGACAAAAATCCAAATTTCTCAAAAACGGCTCTAACGATTTTGATAAAAATTTCATGGTTTTTAGTGCTTAGGATGACAATCAAAATGACACCATCCGCATGTCTGCAAAAATTCAGGTTTAGAAGTTATGGGGGTTTAACTGTTAAAAAATTCATATTTTTCAAATTTCATAAAAATTATAACTTTTAAGGAAAATATACTTGCAACCATTAAATTTGGCTTGAAAAATTAAATAATCTAGTATTTCGAACCATTAGTCTACGTCAACTGGTTGCAAAGATAAGTGATATTTTAGTTTGGCGGTAAACACAGTACGTTGTCCAATGTTATTCTTATGGCAAATATTCAAAAACCGATATATCCGTTATTTACCAACCGATTTTGATAAAATTTGGTATATATTTATGTGATAATTAATTGATAATTTGTTTTATTTCACTATATATGTTTTCTGGTTTTAAATGACTTGAAGGGAGAAAGTATGTGTCAGTTTCCTGATACCGTTTATTTTATCCCCGTTTGATTCAGACGTTTAGCTTCAAATAATTTTATGTGGGTCTCTTTAGGCCCTTTTTATCCCCGGTTTATTTATTTTTTCTCCAAAACAACGCCATTAGGAACGAAATGAAAAACAAAATAAATTAAGCGTAAAGTAGGGCCTATAATCATAAAATATGTTTGCAAACTCAGATTTTTGTAATGAGACTTATAAGGCATTAAGGCCAAGTTCATGATACCATCGATCAGACACTCGACCGCAATAATTCATGCTTGATTTCTTAATTACACAGACATCTCTGAGGATTTTCTTTATATGCTGGAATCACCTTCGTATCATAAACGTGTTCCGTACAGACCGTATGGCCAGTGGAAATCTAATTAGGTAAAAGTGAATTTTTTTCTTAAAAATGTTAACATAAGGTCTCTTACCGGAATCGAAATGACAACGTAAAATTTGAACATAAACAAAAATAATTTTTAGTCCAGTTCACAGTTTATAACAACTAGTAGAGAGATAATTACATGAATTAAAACTAGTAAAAAAATAAATTGCCAAGCAAAGCTCGGGCCATCAGTAATTTTAGGATTAAACCATTAACTTTTTATTTGATACATCTCACCACTAAATTGCTTCTCACTTCACTTGTCTTTCGCAACTGTAAAATTAAACGTGCAATTTCAAAAACTAGACCCTGGAAATTTGCAAACTGTATATTTATGACTACCGGTTGAGCTAAAAACAATATTGCATGCACTCTCCTCACTCCTTAAAACTAAGGGTAAAAATATCAAAACTCACAATTTTAAATATCAACACCTTTGAAAGAATTATTAAAAAATCGTTGAAAATACTTTTCTAATAACTGTTATTTTGAGCTCTATAGTGGCCGGACGGATGGTCCTATCAAAACATGGACTGCACTATGTGGTACGGATTTTTTACGATCTAAAACTTTGGTTTTATGACTTTTTGCCCTATCTCGTCTCCTTCACCCTTAGATAGCTCTAGAACCTTCAACTCTCGAAAATCTTCGCTAGGTTTTCCAACTCTAATTGACTTAATATGGCTGCAATTTGGCGCACATCCTATCGAAAATTGAAGATCGCTTACTGTTTTCAAAATTAAATATCCTTAAACTTTTGCCTTATAGTGTTTGGCCCTATTTCGTCTCCTTCGCCTTTAAAATTACCTCTAAAGTTAACGTTTTATATGAGTTGAGTTTTTCTTTTTGGTTTTTATTTTTCAAATTTTTATTTGACCGAGAGGCTTAATATTTTACACGGAGATAGTAAGTTTGGTTTTCAGGTTTATTGGAGGTCATTTGCCATTTTTATCCCGTTTAAACACGCTAAAAAAGTCCTCTAAAGTTGGAACTTACGATTTTTTTTAAATTTACTCTATGGTTTTTATTTTTTGGCAAATTAATTTTTTGATTGAGAGACCTAATTTTTAATAAGGAGATAGTCAGGTTATCAGGTTTATCGGAGGTCAATTGGAATTCCACTCCACTTCAACTCGTAAAAAGGGCTCTAAAGTAGAACTTTCGTTAAATTTTAAATTTTCCTACTGGTTTTATTTTTTGGCATATGTTTTTGGCCATACCTAATTTTTGACAAGGAGATAGTTAGTTTGGTTTTTCAGCTTTATCAGAAGTCAGTTGCCAATTTTACCCCGTTTCCACTGGTAAAAAAGTCCCCTGAAATCCAACTTAAGTTGAATTTTATATTTTCTTTATGGTTTTTATTTTCAGGAATATCCCTGATCACGAACATGGTGACTTTGCACGTAAACAAATGAATTAATTTTCTCATAAGACTTTTCAATATCAAAATCCCCCTCCAAGGGAAACACAGTAGGGGGCGAGCCAAAGGCAAGTATAGAAAAATATAATATACGTTCGGTATACTAGCTTAATACAGCGTATTTCTTATAATGGTTATTTTAATCTTTATGCTAACGTAACTTAGTAGCCACTAATAACAAGTATATAATTTACTGCTACTAATAAAAATTTACTAGCCAAATATCTGGGTTACTTTGTCAATGCTATTTAATAACATATAAAATTATCAATTGATTCAATATATTAATTTCCGTTTTAATGGGCGATAATTTTGTTTATTTCGTCCATAAAATGCAGAATTTAGTTAAATAACGTGTCGGATACCTCAATGTTACGGAGTAGATGTGTGGCATTGGTCTGATTTTTTACATGTACTTGTCTCTGCTTTGCTAATCTTTGGCTTCTTTTGATTAGAAAAAACCCATTATTGTATGATCATAAAATTTTAAATAGAACAACCTAACATTGTGTATATCAAGCTTCAAACTAAAAGCACTATTGTATTTTGTATTAAAAGTCACTTAAGAATAATTTAATTAGATTCCAGCTATTTAAGAACTTTAAATTGACTAAATAGCTAAAATACATTGCAATTGAAGCATAAAAAATATATCGAAGAACACCTGCATTATTTTCTTCACTTTTAAAATGGAGATAAGAAGTAGAATGATTTAATGAACAACTTTAATGAATTGAATTTCTCGATTTATTTATTGCTGCTTATTATTTATAATCTATAACAACTACATAGTATGCTGTAAGGACTTATGAATGAGAAATTCTTTCAAACACTTACCATTGTGTCCCCTTGTATCACAACAAATCACAGTCGAGTCCTGTAAGCAATGTCCAAACACATGGAACCCCGACTCCCCCACAGTTCTGGTGACTTCAACGCGCGTGGTTGATGAAGAACTGAACAAAAGGAAACAACTCTCAGCTCTCTACCCCCGACCGCCCTCGTTCCAAACTGTTTACTTATTTGATTTAGAATTTCATTTATTTGGCCCTTGTGAGACAAAAAATTAAATAGCCAATTATAAAAATAAAATAAGTCCAAATTTTAAATTTTGAAAAATGATGCCTTAAAGTTTTAAAAAGAAAAATTTTTGGATGATCAATTTTTTTAATGTAGATCTATAAATACGCTCAGTTTAATTATGAGGTTCTTTTAAATTGAAAATTATTTTATATATTTATCAATTTATTTACACGTTAGCGAGAACCAAAACTAAAAACCCTCTTTTAAAAACCCCCCTCGATCCCCTCCAATATTATCCGCCCACAACTAAATCCTCCCTCGAACTTCCCCCACACAACAAAAAAATTCCAAAAATTCTCCCAAAAAATCCAAATTTTTCAACCAATTTTCAAAAAAACTTGCTCGGCGGGCGGGAGCGGAGTGCGTACCGAGAGCGAGATTGCGGAGTAGCGCCGCGCGGCAACACCAAACCACTAGTGAAAGTGTTCCAGCCTGTAGTCCAGTTTTATCACAGCCTTCTGCGAGTCCTGGACTACCCACCACGCTGGGCCGGCGGCCGCGGCCGCACGCCTTTGTCTCTTCTACAACAATGCTTTTGTCTTTTTTCTTTTGAATTTTTTGTCTGAATTTATTTGTTGTTGTTTTTAAGTTTTTATTGATTTTAGTTTTTAGCGAATTCCCCCTATAGGGTAAAAGCTGTTGCCGTAGTACTCATGGTAAGACTTAAGACCCAGACCATGATAACTTTTTGTTTTGGGGCCCCCAGAAGCAAAAAACACCGTTCGTTTGATTTTATACATGTCTGTTAACACGATAGCGGCCGTAAATATGGTCCGATCTTAATGAAATTTGGTACAGACTAGACGTGTAAAGTGGCAATCACTCGGACGAGTTCGTGAACCAGCCTGATCGGACCACCGGAAGGGGGGGGTAAAGGGGGATAAACCCCGCAAAAATGGGTTTTTTGAGTTTTTTTACATAGACAAATAAAATTTATCTAACTTTCGTTTGCACCATTGAATTCAGCTCAAAAAAACAAACAATTTAGTATTTTGAATCCCTGCTCTATGTCCATTGGTTACCGAGATATTGAAAGTGGTAAACACAGTACGTTGTCCCAATGTTAACCTTATGGGAAATTAGTAAAATTCTACATCTCGCTTATTTCTCAACATATCTGGAAAAAAACTTGGTTTATGGCTTCATCTAGATGAGATCTAATGTTTAATAGTCTAAAATCGCCAATATTTCCCATTTTCGTGGCAGCAGACCTGCATACTCATTCCCCATGTTATTCTTATGAAGCTTGCAAAAACATGTAAAATCTCGCTATGTTTGCTTGCACTATACATTCTTTTGCATTTGAAATTGGCTGAGTATGCAGGTCTGCTGCAACGGGGGTATTTGTTTTTTTTCGTATCTAGACTG